>JAADYH010001194.1:0-10003 GCA_023338125.1 Phytopythium aichiense
CGGTAGCGGCTACGGTCCGTCTTCGCTCGACCTGGTGACGCCGATGATGCAGTGGGTGGAGGCTGGTGTGTCCCCCAACGAGGTCATCACGAGCACGGCATCGAGCGACAGCGACAGCACGTTCGGTCAGTGGGTGAGCACAAGCGGTTCCGGGATGAAGGGTGGCTCAGGCGTGGGCTCCATCACCGGCAGCTTGTCGTTCCGTCATTTGGCTGAGAGTGAGGAGGCGAGTGACTCGTCGGGATCTTCTGACTCGACCGTCACGCGGCCCGTGTACCCGTATCCGCAGGTGGCCACGTATGTTGGCACGGGCGACATCGACGATGCTGCCAACTTCGAGGCCGGCGACGCGCTGTACACCAACAAGACGGCGTATTGGCTCGGCGAGGACTTCTTCAGCGCGTACACGCCGATCGAGGGATAGATCGAGACGTAGATGTCTTGCTCGGAGTGATCCTTCTTGGTAGGATGCACCAACGAGATTCAATGGGAATGAGTGAGAACGTTTGCCGGTGTTGGATATCCCGTAACTCGATGCAGGGTAGCGTTGAGTTTTTCAAGTGGTGAGATGCGAATGGTGAAGTGGTGAATGGTAATGCGCTGACTCGAGTCCAACACCTTCGTCGGCTAGCTCGCCTGTGGATCAAGCCGTGAGGATGTTTCGTGGTCCTATGAGTGTCTTCACCTCTGCTGAGTGAGCCCTGCTGCTCGAGCCTCACCTAACATCTTGCCTTTGCGGCGAGAACACTCGCCTCGGCACACCCTCAATGCAATACAAGTGACTGTGCCTTGAGGAGACAACACAAGAGTGCGCATGTCCGAAGCAATCCATATCCATCCTGCAAACATTGGTTCAACCCAGGTAATTCTGGCCACGCCATCATATTGCTCGAGTGTGACTGATTGGAATAGCGCGCTTGAAGTTGTCATCTGACTGTGCCGTGTGCACGTTGCAACCAGGGGTTGGGAGCTGGAACTCCCGCAAAACAACCGATGTGTATTGGCTTGTTTGCTGCAGATTGCAAAGTGCGTCCGAGTTGTCGCCGATGACATCGCCTGCCTCCTGTGGGCAGTCCAGGGAGAGGCGCTCGGCCGTTGGCACGCCTGAGCTGGCGCGCCAACCTCCAGAAGCGGCGCGACGCATGGCACGAGTCGTCCCTGCCTTGATCGGCGCTGGTGGCCGTATCCAAGGGCGTGAATGGCCGAAACCACTGGCCACGCCGCGCCACACTGACCCAGACAGATCATCTTACCATTTGTTCAAGTCCTTGTCGGCAGCCTTGGCCGACAGAAACACCCGCTCTCATCACTCGAAGGTCCTTCGTGTTACTCATCTACCGTCTCGAGTTGAATCCACCCAACTGCTCTTACAGGCAGGTAGTAGCCTCTCGACACTCCCTCCATCCAGCGACCAACCTACGGCTCCTCAATGGGCGTGTACGCGTTGAAGAAGAACTCACCGAGCCACGAGGCCGTCAGGTTCGTGTACAGCGCGTCGCCCGCGACGAAGCTGGAGGCGTTGGTGGCGTCGCCGCTGCCCGAGTACGTTGGGATCTGCGGGTACGGGTAGATGGGACGCGTGCGGTTCACCGTCGAGTCGTCCGGGTCGGAGCTCGCGATGATCTCGTTCGGCGCCTCTCCGGCCTCGACCCAGCTGAGGATGGGCGTCACGAGATCGAAGTCGGGCACACCCTCGCCGGAGCCGCAGTGCCACACGCCCGGGAAGAGGTAGAGGCGGTTGAACTCCTCAACGGCGTCTTCGCCCATCTCGGTCTGCAGCGCCTCGTGGAACGCGATGGTCGTGCGCGGCGAAATGTGCTGGTCGGCCCAGCCGTGCCACAGGATGAGCTTGCCGCCCGCCGCCTTGAACGCCGACAGGTCCGGGCTGACCGCGTCGATGAACGGGTGGCGGGGCTCAAGCAGCGCGATGGTGGCGTTGTCGAAGGCGAAGTCGGCCAGCGTGTAGTTGGCGCCAGGCGCGTCCTCGAAGATCACGTAGCGCAGCGCCGACAGCGCGATCGCCTCGCTCCCCGGGACGCCCCCGTCTTCGGAGGGCACGCCGACGCCCACCCACGCCATCTCGGAGCCGTACTGGAGCTCACCGACCGTCAGGTGCTTCCCGATCGTCGGGTCGACGGGGCCGGTGTAGAAGGCCTTGGCGACCGCGGCCTCGGCCGACGTCAGACACGTCGAGTTGTCAGCATCGTCGGCGCACGTGATGGTGGACACGTCAAAGTCGCAGATGCGAGGGTCGGCCAGCAGCCCGTCCTCCAGCCCGTCGAGCGAGTCGCAGGCGGAGATGACGGCGTCGTACAGGATCGGAAGCCGCGTCGGGTTCAGGATCGCGGTCGTGCCGTCTTCGTTCAGGTTGCTGGTGGCGAGCCAGGCGTGGTGGAACGAGTTCTGGAACTGGAACAAGAAAGCCGGCGCGCCGGCCACAATGCCGTTGAAGTCCTCCGGGTAGCGCAGCGCCGACATGACTGCCTCACGGCCGCCGTCCGAGCAGCCGTTGAAGTAGGCGTACTTGTGCGCCTGGCCGTAGTACTCCTTGATGAGTGCCTTGGCGATCTGCGCCGTGTTGTGCACCGACAGATAGGCGAAGTTGATGAGCGCGTCCTCGTCCAGGGCGAACGTGCCGTCCGACCCGCCGTTCATGTCGGTCGTCGCGAGCACGAAGTTGCCGTTGTCGTACTGGTCGGACCCGACAGCCGCCACGACGTCCAGGTTGTACATGGTGGGGCCGCAGAGTCCGCCGCAGCCGTTTTGCAGGTAGCGCTGCGTCCACGTCTCCATAGGCAGCTGCACCTCCCAGGTCGCGTTCGGCGGGAGCGTGCCGACCACGAGGCAGTACGGGATGCCGTCGGCCTCGGTCTCAGTCGCGGACGAGATCACCGTGCCCTCCTCGATCGACGACAGGTCCGCCGACAGCAGGTCGGAGCATGACACGATGGGCTGGACGACCGCCAGGCTCTCTCCGGAGCCAGCCGACGTCGACGACGAGGCCGTCGAGGCCGACGAAGCAGTCGAGCTCGCGGCAGGGGCGTCAGTGACCGACGCGTCGACGCAGCCGTCGGTGGCGACAGCTCGCGACGGGGTCGAGAGCACCACCACCGCGGCGAACAGCAGTGTGCGCGAGAAGACCTTCATCTTGAGTCGATGGGTCGTGTTGGTGGGTGGCTGGGGTCCGTTCAACTTGTCCGGTGTGTCGGATTGGCGGTAGATTGGAGAGTGAGCTGGGGTGTGAGAGCGCCGGCGTGGTGGCGCATCCCGGCTGAAGCTCGTGTCGACTCGAGCTCTGCCTCGACGGTCTCGGACAAGCCCGTTCCTCCTTCACGCCTCGTCTTTGGGTCGGACACGCCGGTGGACACTTGAAGACGGGCACCTCGACTGGCGAGCGTAAGCAGGTCGCCCAGGTGATGACTCCCGCCGCACCGCATGGTTGAACTTGTCGAGTGACCAAGGAACGGCGCGCTGAGCCACTTGATTCTTCGCGCAGGGCTCCTCCTCCAGCGCGTGCGCCACCGAGTTGCTCGCCGCGTGCGTGTTAACGACGGACCGTCGTCGACGGTCGCACCGCTCGCCAGCGTTTACACGACCCAAACTGCACCAGAGGAGTCACGCGCAGTCGGTCGGTGTGAGGAGGATGGGGCCTGTTGGACAGAGCTGGCTGCTGCGGACGCATCACGTCGCAGTGACGGCCGCCGTTGGAGGGGACGCGGCGAGCGCGAGGTGCGTATGAATCAAGGAGCGAGTCGAGCTGCGTGCTGTTCAGATCTCGCGGAGGGGACACGTTCAAGTTGCAGATCACATGGGAAGGTCTCCGCTGGGTGATGCAGGACTGAGTAACCAGCCCCTCCTCTGCGCTTGCCTCCACTGTGGCCGCCTCGGCATGGAGACGGGGTGTTTATTCCCCCACCGACGAATCAACCGACAAGCGAGCGAGAGATGATCATGGGCACGCACGGACCCAACATTGAGCAACCTGCCTGCTTGCAGTTGGTTTCGTCGTGCGTGTCTGTGAGACAGACAACACCCATTTCCAGTTGGCCCAGTCTGACACCGAGCGACGTCCTCCTTTGCTTGAGTTCGGACGCCAGGACACCAAAGACAGAGCAGTCAGCGCACAATTCGACGCGCGTGTTGGTCGTTACCGTCCAGAAATGAAAGCGAAAATGACGTACAAACACGAGGAGCGCGCGCTCCCTCACTCTGCCCCTCGCCGCCTCGACCGAGACTCACCCCACTCACGGAACGGGGTTCAGGGCCCGCTCTACCGCCGACGGCGCCTACTCCTCTGGCGACTTGGTGTCCTCGAGGTGCTTGAACATGGCGATGGCCTCCTCGACCGTCTTGGTGCCGTGCACCTTGTTATCACGCGTGCGAATGTTGACCGAGTTGGTCTCCTGCTCCTGCGCGCCGACCACGAGGATGAAGTTGTAGTGCGCGAGCTGACCCTCGCGGATCTTCTTGTTGAGCGTCTTGCCCGTGTCCTCGATGTCGACGTCGAAGCCGGCGCGGAAGAGCTGGTCCTTGACCTTGTAGCCGTAGTCGACGAACTGCGCGCCGACCGTCACGATCAGGATCTGGCGCGGCGACAGCCAGAAGGGGAACTTGCCGGCGTAATGCTCCACCAGCACGGCCACGAAGCGCTCGAGCGAGCCGTAGATGGCGCGGTGGATGATGACGGGGCGCTTAAACACCTCCTCGTCGTCCGAGCGGTACTTGAGGTTGAACCGGATGGGCAGCTGGAAGTCGAGCTGCACCGTGGCACACTGGTGCTGGCGCTTGAGCGCGTCCGTGATCATAATGTCGATCTTAGGGCCGTAGAAGGCACCGTCGCCCGGGTTGACGACCCACTTACCGGCGCCGACGAACTCGTCCAGCGCCTCGGCGAGCTGGGCCTCGGCGCGGTCCCACTGCTCCTGCTCGCCCATGGCTTTCTCCGGGCGTGTCGACAGCTCGAGCTGGAACGAGATGCCGAAGATGTCGTAGACGTGCTTCATGAAGGCGAGGTAGTCGAGCACCTCCGACTTGATTTGGTCGTCGCGACAGAAAATGTGCGCGTCGTCCTGCTGGAAGCGGCGCACGCGCGTGAGGCCCGTGAGCGCGCCGCTGAGCTCGTTGCGGTGCAGCACGCCGCAGTCGGCGTAGCGCACGGGCAACTCGCGGTACGAGCGCTGGCGGTGGTCAAACATGAGGCAGTGCGACGGGCAGTTCATGGGCTTGAGCGCGAACTCCTGGCCCTCGACGTCGAACACGAACATGTTCTCCTTGTAGTGCTGCGCGTGGCCCGAGATGTTCCACAGCTCCATGTTGAACAGGTTGGGCGTGATGACCTCCGTGTAGCCGCGCGCGCGGTACTGCTCGCGGATGAACTTGAGCAGCTTGAAGTACACGGCGGCGCCGTGCGGCAGCCAGAAGCCGCTGCCGGGGCTCAGCTGGTGGAAGAAGAAGAGTTCCTCGCTCAGCCCGAGGCGGCGGTGGTCGCGCTTGGCCGCCTCGGCCTGGAAGTGCTTCCACTCCTTCATCTGCTGCTTGTCCGGGAACGAGATGCCGTAGACGCGCTGTAGGCTGTCGTTCGAAGTCTTGCCGAGCCAGTAGGTGCTCGAGGTGCGCGTGACGGCGAAGGCCTTGATCTTGCCCGTGTGCGGCACGTGTGGGCCGCGGCAGAGGTCGATGAGCGGGCCGCAGCGGTACGCCGTGGTCTTGCCGCCGTCCGGGATCTTGGTCGAGATGATCTGCGTCTTGAAGACGTTGTCGGCGAACATCTCGAGCGCCTCGGCCTTGGACAGCACGATGCGCTCGAACTTCTGCTTGTCCTTGACGACCTTCTGGCAGGCCTTCTCGAGCACCGACAGGTCGCTCTCGGGCACCGTCTCCTTGCCCATGTACGAGTCGTAGTAGAAGCCGCCCTCGACCGGCGGCCCGATCGTCAGGTGGGCACCCTTGAGCGCCTCGAGGCTCTCGCCCAGCACGTGCGCGCTCGAGTGCCAGAAGACCATCTTGCCCTCCCGCGAGTCGAACTTGAGCAGCTCGAGCCGGCAGTCGCCGATCAGCGGCCGGAACACGTCCCACAGCTCGGCCTTGTCGGTCGACGCCACGGCGGCGCAGCACGCGTCACCGTCCGCCGCTCCGGCCTCGGCGCTCTCGTTCCCGTCCACGTCGGCGGCCGACACGCGGAACGGATCCTCGGGCACGCCCTTGTACGTGACGCGCGCGACCACGACCTGGTCGGCCAGGCCCTGCGAGATGCCCAGCGCCACGTCCAGCGGCGTCGTCTGCCACGCCACGCCCTGCTTGACGGCGCCGTCCGGCAGCGTCACCGAGATGGGCGTCTGCTTGGCCGCCAGCGCCGCGATCTCGGCCTGCTGCCGAGCCATCACGCGGTCGTACACGGCCGCGCGCGCTGCCAGGAACGGCGGGTTGGGCGTCAGCGTGAAGGGCCCGCCGATCTTGGCCGGCGCGTCTGCCGCGATGCTCGGCCCGCTGGCCGCCGTCAGCCGCGTCTTGGCGCGCTGCGGCTCGGCCTTGGGCTCCTGCGCGCTCATGCTTGCGACCGGCTTGGCTTGCTGCTCTGGACGCTTGCCCTGCTTCTTCGTGGGTCTCGCCCAGTCGATTTCTGTATGTGGATCTCCCCCCCTTGGATGTCGTCGTGGCGCCGAGAGGGACCGGAAGGTTCCGACAAGGTGCGAGTGGCGGCAAGGACGCGGCCACGACCTCGACGCGCCTCAGTGCCGGGTGTGGCGTATTAGCGCGGAGACGAGAAGAAGGGGGGTCGCGCCTATGACCTTCTCGTGGACGCGGGGTTTCAGCCAATTAGAACACGGAGTGGGGAGAATACCGTCATCTAATTGCCTGAAAATACCGCTGCTTGGATCCACCACCGACGCTATAAACAAGCACAACGAGCGCGGGTGAATGCAGCGGTAGACGACACTCGCCCCGCTCTTTGCAGCCACGGGAAGGTTCTTGTGCCGCGCAGGGTTCCACGTAACGACGCGACGGTGACAGACGAAGGAGCACGGAGGTCTATTCTCTCGGGGGCGGTCGGGGCGGCAGCGGAGCGGTGGGGGAAGCGAGCCGCGCCGTAGGAGGCGGCTCGGTTCGCCCGCCGGTCGCGGTGGCCGCCCGGAGCCTGCGAGATGCGGCGGAACCTGCCTTCCTAGAGCGCCTGGCGCGCCAGCTGCGCCTGGAGCTCGCGCACCTGCGCGCGCAGCGCCTGGGCCTCGTCGCGCGCGAGCGAGAGCGCGTCGTGCGAGGCGCGCAGGTCGCGCGCCATGTCGCCGCGCAACGCCTCGAACCTGGCCAGCGCCTCGTGCAGCGCCTCGTTCTTGCCCTCGAGCGCGAGCACGCGCGCGCGCAGGTCGGCGTGGCTCATGCCCTCGGTGATGACGCGCGTGAAGACGGCGAAGATGTCGGACGCGTCTAGAGGGGGGAGGGACGAGAGGAGGAGGGCGTTAGTGAGCTGCAGTCATTAGTAGGTCGGGCAGCGGCATGGGAAACGCACCGTTGGCGTAGTCGTTGTCGACGATGTTGACGAGGAAGTACGAGTCGCGGATGTGCTGGATGACGGCGGCCGAACGCGAGTCCGCCGGGTAGGCGGCGGCCCACTGGGTCTGCCACAGCTCGAAGGCCTCGTCCTTCCAGGCGGCGAACGAGTCCGAGTCGACGATGGTCGGCTGGATAATCTCGCGGCCGGGGAAGACGCCCCAGGTAACGGCGTTGACGCTGCGCGCCGGCGTGTTGCGGAACTCGGCGCCCGCGCGGTTGAGCGCGTGGTACGACAGCTGCGGGAAGTCGCGCTCGATGGCGGCCAGCAGCTTGGCCAGCAGCTCGGGCGCCACGAACAGCTCGACGTAGGCCTTCTGGAACACGTAGCCGTCGTCGCCGCCCCAGCCGACGGACGGGTCGCTCGACGGCGCGCCGTTCACGCGCGGCTGGCTGTTGATGGTCAGGAACCCGTTGGCGTTGAGCCACTTGAGGTGCTCGCGGATCGCCGCGCTCTCGAGCGACAGCGCCTGCTCGCACCACGGCAGCTGCTTGACCTGCCCGTCCAGGAAGCGCACGAACACGTCGTGCACGTCCGCGGCCGACTGCGGCGTGCCCCACAACCGCACGCGGTCCGCCTTGGGCCGCTTGAACGCCAGGTAGTACTCGGACAGCTCGCCGTACGCCGGGCTCGTGCGGTCTCCCCAGCGGCCGTTCGGAAACTCGTCCCACGCGGCCGTGCGCGCGATGTAGCTCGCCTGCCGGTTGGACCAGAAGATGGGCCGCACCTGCTCGGCCCCGCTGTTGTTGTTGCTGCTGCTGCTCGCTCCGTTGCCCTGGACCGCGACGGCGGTGTGGTCGCTGCCGCTGCCGTTGCCGTTGCCGTTGCCGTTGCGGCGCTGCAGCGTCGAGTGCCAGGGCAGCTCGCGGTGGTTGCGCGCCGGCACGAGCGCGAGCTTCTCGAGCACCTCCGTGACGGTCGCGGCGAGGTTCATGGTGTAGAAGTGCAGCGAGCGCACGAGGCCGCTGTCGAGCAGGCGGCGGCACGTGTCGGCCGCGAGCTGCGTGCCGTAGCGGCGCACGGCGGCGTCGTCGTTCTTGATGCGCTCGAGCGCCTCGAGCACCTCGGGCGGCACGCGCGTCTTGCACCAGCTCGTGAACTTGCAGAAGGAGCTGTAGTTCTGGATGGGTAGGTAACCGGGCAGGATGGGGATCGAGATGCCGGCGGCGCGGCAGTCGGCGATCCACTGCAGCATGTTGTCCACGTCGAAGAAGAACTGCGTGATGATGAAGTCGGCGCCAGCGTCCTGCTTCATGCGCAGCCGTTCAATGTCGAGCGCGCGCGCCTCGGCGGACGGCGGCAGCTCCGGGTGGTTCCACGACTCCGTGTGCACCTCGGCGTAGCCGGCGCAGGCGATGCAAAAGTAGTCACCGTGCTCCTCGCGGATGAGCCGGATGAGGTCCACGGCGTTGTTGAGTCCGTTGGGCACGGGCTGCCAGCGCTCGGCACCGATGGGCGGGTCGCCTCGCAGCGCCAGGATGTTGCGGATCCCGGCGGCTCGCGCGTTGCGCAGCACCTGCTTGATGTGCTCGCGCGGCAGGTGGCACGTCAGGTGCAGCAGCACGTCGAGCTGGAACTCGCGCTGGATGTGCGCGCCGATGCGCAGCCAGAGCTTCTCGTCCGCGAACGCCGAGCGCCACGTGAGCGTCACGAACGTCGGCTGCAGCGCCAGGCCCATCTCCTCCACGCGCGCCAGCAGGTTGAACACGCCCGCGTCCGTCTTGGCCGGGAAGAACTCGAACGACACGGTGGGCCGGCCCGACGACGACGACGACGACCCGGGAGGGGAGGACGACGACGCACCGGGGGAGGACGAAGACGTCGACGTCGAGAAGGACGACGAGGGAGAGCCGCCCGACGCGCCACCGGGGGCCGCCGGCGCCGCGTACGCCGCGAGCAGCGAGTCGATGATCTTGCCCATGGCGAGCGCGATTGGGAATGGCTGCTGGCCACCACACCTTTCGGCGCGCGGGTTCGTAACCGGCATGTCATTTTCCTCCATCAATATATGCGACCCTTCCATATGATGCTGTTGAATGCTAAAACACATCTGAAAGACCTCCATGAACACATATTCATTCAGGGGAGCAGTCCGTTTCAGATTATCGCGTTTACGTTGTAAAAAAAAACATCGCAAAGCGACAACCTCAATGCCCGAGTTGACGGGCTGTCCACTGCCTGCGGAAGATTCCGCAGACAACAGGCCACAAGACCTGAAGGCCACCTCCACCGGCGTTGCCGAAGGAAGAGGCACCTGTGAACACTTGTCGATGCAGACTCCAGCTCTGGAAAGCACACGCGGTCACGGCCAGCCGCGGCGCTCGCAGTCGGGAAGCAGCACCAGCATGTCTTCGAAGCGCACTTGCGTCTAGGCACTCGCAGGCGATAAGCATCAAGGGCTGGAAAACGCAGGCGGTCGGGGGTGTCCTCGAAACTCACACTCGACGAGCAGCA
>JAADYH010000012.1:0-64045 GCA_023338125.1 Phytopythium aichiense
CCCGGCGCGTCCAAGGCCAAAGGCGCCGTCGCGAGATTGCTAGAACGATAGACAAGAACAAGAGACCAGCAGCAGACGCATTTTGACAGCAAGCACATGCAGGTCGTCCTCTATGTTGCGAATACAATACGACAGCACCGAGAGGGTGAGTGAGGAGCAACGAACGCACTGCCGTCGTGGCCTTTCGTGCGGTAAATGGGTCGCTCGGACTGGTCATCGCCCAGGTGCACTTCCTTGCCGAAGATCACGTCGCAGTACGCGGGGAACTCGATCTCGTCGGGCGAGCTGGATGGGAACGTGTCGGCGTCCACGACGACCCCACCATGCTTGAAGAGCAGCAGGAGCTTGAGGAATCGAGTCATTGACCTTTCGTCTGGGTTCGTCCCACGGACCGAGCGAATGCGAGAATGCAGCACCCGTCCGTCACAGCCACTGGTCGACAGAGAGAAATTGGTCGCACAGACCATCGAAAAGCCGTCGAGAGGCCATGAAGCGGCAGGCGAGGGCAGCATGTTGGCAAACGCGCATGGCGAACCGCCTTGCGCTTCAAGGGGCAAGAAGCAGCGCGGTCGAGCAACGTAATAATAGGGTAACGGTGCGTTTAGCCTCGTTAGCGCAACATTCGTCGACTACTCGCAACGTTACTTGCTTGATCGAGCACCAAGTCGCCAAGAAGCGGGGCGACAAGCGAAGTCGAGGCAAGCATGAACCCGTTCGTGGAGGCGCCCGAGGTGCAGTTCGACCCGGCGGCCTACATCCACACGTCGACAGGCAACACGGTGAGCCGCCGGAGCACTCTCTGCGGCGCGCACAACATCCACCTGCGCGGCAAGGTCCGTGCGCTCAATAAGCAGCAGTTGTAGTTGGAGGAGAGCATGGGCTGACGAGTCGACCGACTGGAACGCTAGGCCATCATTGACGCAGACGTGGTGGTGCGCGCGGACCTGGCCAAGGTGTCGCTCGGCCGCCAGTGCGTCATCCGAGACAAGTGCGTCATCAAGCCGCCCACGCGCGCGCTGCCCACGTAAGGCTCGCCTGCTCCTCAGTCTTCGGTTGCTCATGTGCTGGATGGATGCATGAACTTGGCGGCAGCTGACGCGCTGCGGTTCTTCCTGGTACGCAGCGGCATGGCGTTCATCCCCATGAAGGTGGGCGACCACGTGTACATCGGCGAGGACTCGGTCGTCGAGGCGGCCATGATCGGGTCGTTCGTGCAGATCGGCAAGAACTGCGTCATTGTGCGTGCTGTGCTCTCACTCGTCCACTCGTCCATGTTGGTGTTGGTGGCGGAGCTGACGCGCTCGTGGTGGCCAGGGTAAGCGCGCGATCATTCGCGACTGCTGCTGCATCGAGGACGACACGGTCGTGCCCGCCGACTCGGTCATCCCGCCCTTCTCGCGCATCGGCGGCACGCCAGGCAAGCTGCTGGAGGACATGCCCGAGTCGACGCAAGAGCAGTGCATGGCGCAGATCGGCCGGTACTTCGACAACTTCACCCCGCGGCGAGACTGAGGCGACCCTGCGTGGCACGAGAAAGAGGGGCCTGTGTTCGTGTGGATGGAACGAGATCCAACGCCATGATGAATGTGTCAAGGTGGACGACGTGTTTCAAAGCGTGGGTACTGCTACAGCCACTTTTTGTTGGCGTTGAGCAGGTGGGACCGCCGGTCTGGGCTCGCCGGCGCATAGTAGGCCGGCCCCGGCGCTCCGGTCGCCACCGTGGCGACGTGGTCGGCAGCTCTCGCCGTCTTGGACTTGAACACGCTTGACGAAGCCGGCACGGAGGTGTCAGCCATGCCGCGCAGCTCGTACGAACCGGGTCCTGCCATCAGGAGCAGCGTGTCAGCAACGAGCAATATGGAGCGGTAGACATCCACAGACACGCACCTAGCTCTCCGTCGGTGGCCAGCTTGCCTGGGATGTGTCCGAAGCGGTCGGCCGTGCTGGCTTGGAACGCGGCGCTCGAGTGCGCGCGCGCGATCCAGTCGTAGCGCAGCGCGCGCTCGGCATCAGCGGAATTGTACGCGCCTGGGCCGGGCGTGAAGGCTGCAGGTCCCGTCGTGTCGGCCAGCCGCCTGACGCCCGACTTGAACACTGGCTGTGGAGACGAGTTGGCGCGCGCCTGGGACGCTCCGAGCTGGATGGGGTTGTCGTATTGGCCCGGCGCAGGCACATCCGCGCGTGGCTCGAACCCGCGCGTGCTCTTGGAGTCGAACGCTGTGCGCGCGATGTTCCTCGCGAGCGCCGCGCTCGACTGGTTCACGTTGTACTCACCTGGTCCAGGGACTGGCGAAGATGCCTGGTTGGCGCTCGACTTGGGCTGGACGTGGACGGAGACGGAGACGAGTGAGAGGGAGAGCATGGCGACATGGACACCGAGCTTGCTCGAGACTCACCGTGTTGACGAAGCTGCTCATGCCGTACTTGCGGTTCTGCGGCTTGCGCTCCGCTCTGAACGAACAGCCGCATGAGACCAACGGCCAGCGTCATGCGGGTCGGAGTGGTGCAGTACCTCGGGGGCTGGTAGGCGCCTGGTCCTGGCACCACGTCGCGCACGCGGTCATTGAAGCGCTTGGTCTTGGACACGAAGCCCGTGCTGTAGCCTAGCCGCGAGACGGAGCCCGAGTCGACCGTCGTACGCACGAGCGTGGGCACCTTGTGGTATTGCCCCGGGCCCGGCAGCTCGTTCTGTCGGCGCATGATGATGGAGGTGTTAGTTCGTCGTGCCGGAGACCTTTGCGCCGACCTCATGCAGCCTCACGTCGTGGTCTCCGAAGCGCTGCGTGCGGTTGCCGAAGGCATTGCGCTCGGTAGCGTCGCGGTGCAGCACCGTCTCGAACTTGGACGGGATGGAAGTCACGCGCTGCTCCACGCACGCACCGAAATTGCCATTTGACGCCACCCGTCCGATCAAAGTGGCAGTGATTGACTATAGCATGCACGTACCTCGCCTTCGCTCCCGCTTAAGGCCGGCCAGTGCTTGCTGGCGCCACGCAGCACCGAGCCCGGCGCCTTGGTGCCGACCTGCCGGAAGTTGGGCTTGTCGCTCGCCAGCATCGCCTCCCTCCTTGCGCTGCAATGGCCACTGCCGGACATCACATCGGTGGTTCATCTCGCTCCAACCTATTTTTACGCCGAGTCTCGACAGTCCCATACAAATCCCCATATATTCGGCGGAGAAGAAGGCAGATATGGCGCCGACACCGACTCCGACGGAGGCGCCGACCGCCGCCATGGACGACCGCGCGGCGCCGGTGCCCCCCCAGCCGCTGGCGGCGTTCGCGCTGGTGACGGACGTGCAGTACGCGGACGTGGAGGACGGCTGGGACTTCCACCACACGTCGCGCCGGTACTACCGCGGCGCGCTGCCGCAGCTCGAGGCGGTCGTGGCCGAGTGGCTGCGCGTGGCCAAGCGGTCGCGGCAGGCGCCCGGCGGCGGGCTGCGCTTCGCCGTCGACCTGGGCGACCTCATCGACGGCAAGAACAAACCCGCGGGCACGTCGGCGGCGGCGCTGGAGCGTGGCAAGCGCGCGTTCGAGCCGTTCGAGCGCGAGGTGGGGCCAGTGCACCACCTCGTGGGCAACCACGAGCTGTACAACATGTCGGTGGGCGACTTCCGCCGCGAGCTGCTCTGGCAGGGGGCCGCGCGCAGCTACTACGCCTTCACAGACGCGTCGGCGCCGCGCTACCGGTTCGTGGCGCTCGACTGCTACGGGCTGTCGATCCTCGGGCGGGACAAGCAGGACGCGGCGCGGCAGGAGGCGCTCGCGCTGCTGCGGCGCGTCAACCCGAACGAGAACCTCAACTCGCCCACGGGTCTGAGCGAGGACGAGCGGCGCTTCGTCGCCTTCAACGGCGGCGTGGACACCGAGCAGCTTGAGTGGCTGCGCCGAGAGCTCGAGGAAGCAGACGCCGCCGGCGAGCACGTGCTGCTGTTCACGCACATCCCGGTGCATCCGAACACGGCGCCGCCCTCGGCGCTGCTGTGGAACTACCCGGAGGTGCTGGCGCTCGTGCAGCGCTCGACGAGCGTGCGCGCCGTCTTCTCCGGCCACGCGCACGCCGACGCGTACGCGCTGCAGGACGGCGTGCACTTCGTCGTGAGCGACGCCATCCTCGAGTGCGCGCCGACCGAGACGGCGCACGCCATCGTGCAGCTGTTCGAGGATCGCGTGGTGGTGCAGGGCTACGGCAAGATCCCGTCACGCGAGCTGCTCTTCCCCGACGCGAATCAGTAGGAGAGGGAGACGGAGGAAGGACGGAGGGAATAGAGCCACCGGCGGTCTGTCTGTCCGCCGAGTGCCGTGGCGACTGCCATCACAAGCAGTTTATTTACCGCGGAGAGCAGGCAGGAAGCTTCCATTGCGCCGTTAGCGAGAGAGAGTGGCCGACCGACCCTGCCTGCATCTTGGCACCGAGCGGAAGGAGCCTCGCCCGTCAGGTGGGACCGTCAGCGCCGACGAGGAGCGGGCAGTGGTCCTTCACATGGAGCGCAGTCGCCGTCCTCCTCCTCCGCTCTGGCGCGCTAGGATTGCGTCCACGCGCACTTAGTGGTGCTCCTCCGACTTGTGAGCGGCGGCCTTGGCGAGCTGCGCCGGGCGGTGGTGGCACAGGTACTCAACGAGGCAGCCGGTGGCGCCGATGATCAGCATCATGTGCGCCATGGGCTTGGCGCTGATGTTCAACGAGAGCAGGGCGTCAGTCTACATCCAGCGACAGCACCAGCAAGGATAAAGACACGAGCGACAGTCAGTACGCACCTGCCGGTGTAGATGAAGCGCTCGCCGTAGCCCTGGGCCCAGGCGTGGAAGCGCGTGGCCGGCGGGTTGGACGAACGCGCGGCGATGCCCGCGCGCGCGCGGTCCACCAGGTTGGCGGTGGCGGCGCGCGCGGCCTGGTACTCCTCCGCGAGCTTGGCCGGGTTGGTGTCCGCCAGGCGGCGGATCTCGTCGAGCGTGTACTCCTTGGACATGGTCGTCGGGAAGAGGGAGGGAGGCTTGCGCGTGTGGGCTTGGGCGTCTGGGCTTCCGGCCGTTCAAAGTCTACCACGAGGGGGGAGGTTGCGCTCCAAGCGCTCTCGACCGCTCGCCTACTCAACCTTCCAAAGTTGATGACTGGCAGAAGGATGCGGTGCGTGCACAAGTACTCAGGTCGCTTCAAATAGACATTCTATTGACCTTCTATAACCAATACGTTGTTAGTATGGAGGTAAACCGATGGAAAACTGTGAGATATTGTTGATGGTCTGTCAGACTGGACACCCTAGACCCATGCCTACAGCCAATCAGAGCTCCGTTTGAGTTTTGACATATCAATGATGGCAGATCCAACGCCAGATTTCGCCAGAATGACTCTGGAATCCGTCGGTTCGAGTGTTTGAAACGGCGAGAGAACGTCAAGCCAGTTTTAAACTTTATAGCCACTCAAACGGGGAGTGACATGATGCCATCTCGTTGACTCGACGTTCCGTTGGTGCTTTCTGTCACGTCCGAATCGCAAGTTGAACCCAACGTTCCTCTCTTGCGTACTGTATGTCACATACAAACTTCAAGCCCACACGTCACTTTTTGAGGATCCGAATCCAGCGGTCGCTTTGCTCGTTTCCCTCGTCACTCGCCAAAAAGTTCAACGCCTGCCGAGACGAGACAGGCGGCCAGGACTTCCTCCCTCCCTTCCTTCCTGGACGACCTCACACCCGCGCCCGCCGCTCCCCGTGCTCCCCGACGCGTCCAGGATGAGCAAGTACCCGCACCTGCTGCAGCCGCTGGACCTTGGCTTCACGCAGCTCAAGAACCGCGTGCTCATGGGCTCCATGCACACGGGGCTGGAGGAGGGCAAGCACCTGTCGCGGCTCGCAGCCTTCTTCGCCGAGCGGTAAGGCTCCATGGCTCGTGCTCTAGCCACTCTCTCTCTCTCTCTCTTTACCTTTGAATGGAGCGGTGTCTGACGATCGTGCCTGCGGACAGGGCCAAGGGAGACGTGGGGCTGATCGTCACGGGCGGCATCGCGCCAAACCGCGCGGGCCGCGTCAGCCCGCTGGCCGCCAAGCTGACGACCAAGGGCGAGGTGCGCGCGCACCAGGAGGTAACCAAGGCCGTGCACGACAACGGCGGCAAGATCGCCATGCAGATCCTGCACAGCGGCCGCTACGGCTACCACCCGTTCAACGTGGCGCCGTCGCCCATCAAGGCTCCCATCGGGTGGTTCACGCCTAAGGCACTGACCAGCAGCGGCGTCGAGAAGACCATCCGCGACTACGCACAGTGCGCGGTCAACGCGCGCGAAGCTGGCTACGACGGCGTCGAGATCATGGGCTCGGAGGGGTACCTGATCAACCAAGTGAGGAAGGCTTCCTACGCCTTTGTCGTGCATTCTTACTTTACTCACTGACGCTGTGCTGTTCAGTTCATTGTGGAGCACACGAACAAGCGCAAGGACCAGTGGGGCGGTCCATACGAGAACCGCATCCGATTCCCGGTCGAGATCGTGCGGAGCGTGCGCCAGGCGGTCGGCCCGGACTTCATCATCATCTTCCGCCTGTCGATGCTCGACTTGGTGGAGAAGGGCAGCACGTGGGAAGAGATCGTGGAGCTCGCCAAGAAGATCGAGGACGCTGGTGCCACGATTATTAACACCGGCATTGGCTGGCACGAGGCGCGTATCCCGACGATTGCGACGAGTGTCCCGCGCGGAGGCTTCTCTTGGGTCACCAAGAAGCTCATGGGCGAGGTCGGCATCCCACTTATCACGACCAACCGCATCAACGCCCCGGATGTCGGTGACCGTATTATCGCAGAAGGGCACGCTGGTAAGATCTGCCTCGTATCCTGCACGGTTTGTTCATTGCTAACCTGTTCATGTTTGGAACTCTTGCCGCCAGATATGGTGTCGATGGCGCGTCCGTTCCTGGCCGACCCGGAGTTCGTGCTGAAGGCGGAGGAAGGCCGCGAAGACGAGATCAACACGTGCATCGGATGCAACCAGGCGTGCTTGGACCACACGTTCAAGGGGATCACCGCGAGCTGCCTCGTCAACCCCCGCTCCGGACACGAAACAGAGCTGAACTACACGGTGACTGAGAGTAAGTGGCTGCCACCGCTTCCCTAACCAATCGCATGGTGTGGCCTTACTGACTCTGGCGGTGTTCTGACGATTGCAGCCCCTCAGCGCGTTGCTGTGATTGGTGCAGGCCCCGCTGGCCTGGCATTTTCGACCACTGCTGCAAAGCGTGGCCATGAAGTGACGCTGTTCGATCAAGCGGATGCGATTGGTGGTCAGTTCAACATGGCCAAGGTGATCCCGGGGAAGGAAGAGTTCTATGAGACTCTCCGATACTTCGAGAAACAGCTCAAGTTGACCAACGTGAACGTGAAGCTGGGGCAACGCGTCTCCTCGGACGATCTGCTGGCGGGAGGATTCGACAAGGTTGTGATGGCGACAGGTGTGGTCCCTCGTGCGCTGAAGATTCCTGGCGCTGACCACCCGAAGGTGCTGAGCTACATTGACGTGCTGAAGCACAAGGTGCCCGTGGGGAAACGTGTCGCCGTGATTGGTGCTGGTGGTATTGGCTTCGACGTGTCCGAGTTCCTAACGCACTCTGGGAAGTCGGCGAGTCTCGATGTCAACCTGTTCGCGACGGAGTGGGGGATTGACACGACCAACTCGGTGCGCGGCGGCGTTGCTGGAGTGAAGCCGTCTGTCCCCGCGCCGGCACGTGAGGTGTACCTCATGCAGCGCAAGTCGACCAAGCACGGCAAGGATCTCGGCAAGACGACTGGCTGGATCCACCGCGCCTCGCTCAAGAGCCGCGACGTGCACATGGTTGGTGGCGTCAGCTACGACAAGATCGACGACCTGGGTCTGCATTACACGGACAAGAAGGGTCAGAAGCACGTGCTCGAGGTGGACAACGTCGTCGTGTGCGCCGGCCAGGTCCCGTTGCGCGAGCTGGAGGAGCCGCTCAAGAAGCAGGGCGTGACTGTGTACCGCATCGGCGGCGCCGACGAGGCCGGCGAGCTGGATGCCAAGCGCGCTATCGACCAGGGCTCGCGCCTTGCGGCCAAGATTGAGACGGCGACGCCCGGCGAGCCGCTCGAAGCGCCGCCCACGCTATCGGCCAAGGTGTTCGAGTACTTGGGCAAGTTCCGGTCGTGAGAGCTGGTTGGTGTGCAAGATAGTTATTGAATTGAAGTCGCTCGATGTCCTAGAGCGGCTGAAGAAATACAGACGCAAGGAGGTTTGCCATGTCCCTCCCCCGTCCCGCCCGCTTGATATGAAGCGGCGGGAGGGGAAGCTGCTGCTCCCGCGATGGTCATGCGCTCACTCGTCCTCGGTCTTCTGGCGCTTGTACGACTGCTTGAGCCCATCGAAGAAGGTCTGCACGTCCTCGGACCGCAGCGTCTTGCCGCTGGCCGCGAAGCCCCCGAGGAACTGCTTCAGGTTGCTCTTCATGTGGTGGTACGCCATGCCCATCTCGATCTTCTGCTCGTGGCTCAGCGACTGCGTCAGCGCGCTGGCGGCGCGCTCCTCGCTCTCGGCCGCTTTGGCCTTGGCGTTGCTCTCATACGCGTGCAGCGAGTCGTCCGCGTCCACGAGGAACGCGACGCCGTGCCGCTCGAGCAGCGGGAGGCATGCCGCGCACTGGCAGATGGCTTCGCGCCACTCGAACGGCCAGAACGCCGGTTGCGCGAGGCTCTCGGGGACCGACTCGGGACTCACGTCGGCTTCCGACACCGACCGCTTCATCAGCAGACGCAGGCGCGGCTGGAGCGTACAGATGGCAGGGTCGGCCTCGCCGTCACCTTCTTCCTCCTCCTCGTCCACCGTGTATGCCATGAGGAACGAGTGCTTCCGCATGCACTCGAGGCAGACGAGCTCGTCAAAGTGCTCGGGTACGCCGCTGCCAGCTTCGTTGGGCTCTCCGGACTCGGCAGGGGTCGCCCCAGCGGCCGGCAGGATGTGCTCGTCGTGCAGCCAGTCCTCACAGACGACGCACTGTACCATGGTCTCCTCGGTCGTGCGCTCCGGGTCCGGGTACGGCCGGTGGCACGTGCAATACTTGCCGCCGAAGTTCTGCGAGTACGCGTTGCGCTCGTTCACTGGGGCCTTGTCAGCCTCCAGCTTGCACGGGTTTTCTGGTTACCATGACACGACACGACAGCGCGTGAGTTGAGTCATAGGGACCGAGTACTGCGTCATGGTGTCGTGCATACCCGACGGGAACTTGCTGTTGCCGCAGTCGCAGCGGAACCCACGCTTCGTGTACAGCTCGACGAGGTCGTGACCCTCGTGGCAATTGTAGCTGCAAGCCTGCGAGGACGCGTCAGTACTCCCGCATGAAAGCTCCACGTGATCTCGTTGACGTACCAGACAGATGCCCGCGCGTGCCTCGGACTTGGTCTCGGCGTCCGGCGTGCACGTCATGCACGCGTACACGGCCTACAGGTCGGCGTGAGTCTGGCGCATCGACACCTTTGGAGAACGGAAGGAGAGCGCGGCTCGGATACCTGACGCATGTAGCCCATCGGGTAGCTGCAGTTGGTGTCGCTGCAGTCGCCGAGCACGGCGTTGGCCGTCTCGTTCATCAGCTCGTCGTGGCGCAGCACCTCGGACAGCAGCAACGTCTCCTCCTCTTCCCCCGCGTCGTCATTCGCCGCGTCCGCAGCGGCCACGTCCGCCGTCTGCGCCTGCATCTGCGTCTTGCCCTTCTCCTCCGCTGCCGCAGCCGCAGTCGCCCCAGCGCTCACGTCCTCATCACTCGCCGTCATTGCTTCTCCACGTCGGAAACACCTCTGGCTCGGATGCTTCCCGCCAAAAATACGGCGCGAGATCCGCAGTTGCTCCATCGTGTAAAGTTGCGCGTCCACTTCAAACACGGCGTCAAGCGCTCGTGATTGGTGAAAAAGGAGTTCTTTTTGCAAAATTGTACCCCACGTGTAACCCACTGGGTTACATGATTGCTGGCCACCACGAATGGTCGAATGGTGCAATGCATCACTTCCGAGTTTGATACGAGGGACTGACGTCCGTCCGTCCGCCGCCATGGTGTTCTTCGTGTGCGAGGGCTGCAACGAGACGCTCAAGAAGAACAAGGTGGACGCGCACGCGGCGCGGTGCCGCAACTGCTGGGCCGTGAGCTGCGTCGACTGCAGCGTCGTGTTCGAGGGCAACGACTACGCGGCGCACACGAGCTGCATCTCGGAGGCGCAAAAGTACGAGGGCAGTCTGTACCGCGAGAAGAGCAAGGCCGGCGGCGGCAAGAAGCTGTCGGCGCAGGAGCGGTGGGTTGAGGTCGTGCAGCAGGCGCGAGCGCCCGCGGGCGACGCCAAGCTTCAGGGCGTGCTCTCGCGCGTCGCCAGCTACGACAATGTGCCGCGGAAGCGCGCCAAGTTCGTCAACTTCATGAAGAACAGCGTCGCGTCCGCGGACGCCGCGACGGTGGACCGCGTCTGGGAGATCTACGAGCGCGACTTCAAGGCCGCGAGCGAGGCTGAGAACCCGGCGGAGGAGGCGGTGGAGGAGGCGAGCGAGGCCGGCAAGAAGCGCAAGGCGGAGGTCAATGGTGACGAAGGCGCAAGCAAGAGGAGCAAGGAGGAGGAGGAGGCGAGTGGCAAGCCCGTCAAGTGGGCGAAGCTCATCCGCAAGGTGCTCAAGGCTGAGGGGAAGGACATGGAGCTGGCGGCGCTGGAGTCGAGTGTGCTGGCCACCATCAAGGACAAGAAGCTTGGCGCGGGCAAGAGCGACGCGGAGCTTAAGCAGGAGTTCGCCGCCGCCGTGCGGAAAGAGTCCGACAAGTTTGCGGTGGTCGAGGTGGTGCGGCTACCGTAGAGCACGGCAGTCGGTGGAGGAGAGGGCGAACGAATTTGATGTGAAAATAGACGCGACGCTTCTCATCACGACGCCCTGATAACCACGTCCGCTGCACGCATGAACGAAGGAAGTTGAAGGGAGAGCTTAGCTGAGTCGAACGCAGTCGAGCTTGGGTCTAAGCGGCGATGGCATTGTCCTCGGTCATGCTGGTACCGTCTTCAATCGTCTTGGTCGCCTCGGCGTCGACGGCCTCGCTGCTCGCGGCGACAGCGTCTTCGACCATCGAAGTGTTCTCAGTACTGCTCTCTGCTGGCGCGGCCTCTTCTGTTGCGTCTGCACTCGCGTCGACTGCAAGAACCTCCGGAGACTTCTCATCCATGCTGTCCTCGGCTACTTCCACCTCGTTCGCGGAGGGTTCGGCTGTCTCTGTCACTGCCTCGACCACTTCCGTTGTGGCTGCCTCCGACGAGTCCTCAATTGTTGCCGCTTCCGAGGTGTCCTCGGTGGCATCCGTGCCCGCTGCAAGCGTCACAATCTGATCGGCGTCGGCTTCAACCACCCCCTCGTTGGAAAGAGGTGAGGGGTCCACCGCCGTGTTCTCGTCCGCGACAGCAGCCTCCGTTTCACCAAAGGTGACTGCGTCCGACCCCTCGACAGTCATCTCCTCGTCAGCAGTGCTCGGGTTCGCCTCCGTCTCAGAAAGCTTCGCGTCCGACTCGCTCGACTTGTGACCATCCATCGTCGCCATCACTTCATCCTCCTCAATGACCTCGACATCTTCGGATGCAGAAGTCACCATCTCAGCCGGCGCAATCGTCTCGTCTCCCACGACGCCCGCCATGTCGGTATCGATGACTGCCTCTTCGGCCGCGGTGTCTTCCTCCGTCTTGGCCTTCTTTGGACTCGGCTCCTGGGCTTCCTCCACTTCTCCTTCGCGCTCCGACCGCTTCTTGCTGCCAGAGGTGCTCTCTTTTTCCTCACCCACAGAGTTAGAAAAGGGCTCTGCCGGGCTCATGGGCGGCGTCGTGGCCTCGGCCATCGACACCTCGTCGTCCACGACTGGAACGGCGCTGTCGCCGTCGGCGTCCGCCTCAGGGGCGTCCATGGCGAGGTGGCTGCGGATGAACTCCTCCACCTTGTCGAACTTGGAGCTCGTGTACTCGCCGAGCACCTTGCCGCTCTTGTACACACGGAAGGTCGGGAAGCTCGCGACCTCCAGCTCCTCGATCAGCGGCTCCATGTTGTCGGCGCTCACCCCGACAAAGCGCTGCGCATCACGCCGTTCAATCAGCACCAGTGCACGTCACCACGCCACCAATAGACGAGCCAGCGCACACGTACCAAGTTGCTCAGCTGCTCCGCGAGCGCCTCGACCTGCGGCGCCACGAGCTTGCAGCCGCCGCACCACGGAGCCGAGAAGCACGCGACCGCCACGTCCGCGGCCGCCGTCGCCGTGCGGAACTGCTCCGCGCTCTCGATCTGCAGGATGGTCATCGGTTGGTTGCACTTGTCGACTTGGGTTTCGTTTGGAGAAAGGATGGCTTGGGGCCTGGCGCGCAAATTCCGCAGTGAGCGTCGGCGCGCGCGAGGCGGCGCGTCTGGCGGCACTGGTTGCCCTTGTGACGTATCTTTCCGAGACGTCCATTGGTCGAAAAAGCGCATCTTCATTCCGAATGAAGTGGGATATAAAGTGTGATGAACAACATGTTTGCACCGCATGCCCACCGTTTGATTCGGGCGGTAGAAACACTGAACACTGCCGAGAGGTCGCGTGATTGGCGGATAAAAAACGGTCGCCGGATTGAAGCGACAGGGTGAGGGAAAGGACGCGCGCCAGAAAGGGAAAAGGCAACCCATTGTGGGTCCACGCGGTCCCGTCTGGAGCGCTCCACACCACACGATAGACCGTACCACATCTAACCTCTCGCTCCACACAGCGTCCCAGATTGCATTCTGGGAACCCCACATCCATTTGCACCACATTCCACCACCATCTTCCACCAGAAGGTGCGGGCCAGGCTGCCTCTTCCCGCCTTCGATGGAGGCTCCGGGCCGCGCGATGGCGGCGCCTCCAGCGGCCGGCGGCTCTCCCATGGCCACCGACAGGCGGTGCGAGTCAGCGGGCTCGGGCGCCGCGCGTGCGCACGGCAAGCGGGCGCTGGCGGGCTGTCACATCGAGGCGCACACGATCCAGAAAGCCGCGTCCCCCAAGAAGAAGGCGCTCGACCCGCTGCGGTACATGCCGGACCGCGCGGCCTTCTTCGCGCTCTTCACGGTGGCCGTGCGCTTCGAGGACGACGAGGACGCGGCCGACAGTGGTGCCGAGCAGCCCGCGCGCCGCGTCTTCCGCACGTACAAGCAGTTCAGCGCGCTGCACTCGCGCGTGCGCAAGATGTACCCCAAGTCGAACCTGCCGCGCGAGCTGCCGTCGATGCGCAAGAAGCGCTATGACAACGACTACATTGAGCAGAAGCAGCAGGTACTCGCGTGTCGGTTGACCTCAAAAGGGCTCTGCCCACGCTAACCGGTGCGCGCGTGGTGATTGCTCCAGGAACTCAACGAGTACCTGGCCAAGCTGCTGCGGGCGCCCGAGGTGCGCTCGTCCAAGCTGCTGCGCGAGTTCCTAGAGGACACGCACCTGTCGGACGACAGTGACGTGGAAGACGGCGGCAGCGTGCCGTCCAAGATTCTCGAGGGACTGCCAGGCACGATCGTGACGGTTCGCGCGGGCCAGTCGTTCTCGCTCAGCCTGCCACTTGTGACCGCCGGCGACGTGGCGTCGTGGCGGTTCGTCACCAAGAAGCACAGCATCGGCTTCAGTGTGTCGTTTAACGGCCACGTGGTCAAGCCGTACTCTCGCGAGGAGTCGACCGCCAAGGCGATCAAGGGCTACTACCGCTGCGTCGCGCCGGGCACGTGCACGCTGGACTGGGACAACACGTACACATGGAGCAAGGCCAAGGTGCTGGTCTACTGGGCTGAGGTGGAGAAGAAGGCGCCGTCTGTCGCTGCTTCCCCCGCTGCTGCGTCGCTCCCGTCCCCAGCGTCTTCAACAGCAGTTCCTTCTGCATTCGCGCTCGGGTCAAAGCTGCCACCGATGTCGCCTTCCAGCAGTAGTGACATCTCTGACAGGAGCTGGAGCATGCCGACCATTGAGCGAGATGGCACTGCGTCACCAAGAAGCGATGACGCCGACCGCCGACGCTCCGGGTACATTGCCCAGACGCGCAACCGCTCCATGTACCCTCGGCGGATCGTGAACTCGTCCATCTCGCTCATCACCAAGCCGTTCGTGTCGGGTTCAACGCGGAACCGCGCCAAGGACGAGCAGATCAAGTCTGGGTCGCTCATTGTGGAGCGCAGCGTCAAGTTCCGCGGTCGATACTGGTACCGCAAGTGGTTTGTGCTTGACACGCGCAAGTGCTTGCTGCGGTACTACGAGTCGGAGGTGGCCGCCCAGCGCGGACTCTCGCAAGCCAAGCTCAACCTGAACAACAAGCACGCGTCGCTCGCCATCACGAGCAGCATTGCGCTCGACTCGGCACCCACGCCGTACATGTTTGTGGTGCGCACGCGCACGCGCTGCTGGAAGATCTGCGCCGCGTCGTCTGAAGAGTACACAGCATGGGAGCACGCGATCTCGACGGCCATCTTCGCGGCGCAGCTCTCGCGCGAGGCGCGGGCGGAGAAGAAGCGGCAACGGAAGCGAGGCAAAAGCGGCGACAGCAGTGAAGATGGGCTGACAGAGGCGAGTGGTGCTGCTGCATCAAAGCGCGCGCCGAGATCGTCAGCGGAGGAAGACGAGGACGATGATGATGACGACGACGACTCCAAGGGAGACGATGACAACGAGTCGGAAGAGTCGGAGGACGAAGAAGGGGATGCCACCGGGGACGAGGAGCTGCCACGCATCTTGGAGGAGGCGCTTGTCGAGGATGTGGCTATTGGCACCCGCGACGGTGTCATTCAAGTGGAAGCGTTCTCGACAAGCCGCGCCGCTGTTCTCGGCGACAAGTTGTCGCTGGACCTTCGCAACCTGCCGCTACAGTGGAAGCTGGCGCTCGTGGCGACACTGAACTGCATGCTGCTGGCGCTGCGATGGACGCCAACGCTGCTGATCGTGCTCTTGCTGTTAGCCGTGGACTGGCACCTGATGCTGCGCTTCATGCGCAAGTCGTGGCGCGAGAAGGTGTGGGTGGCCCGACACAGCGGGGACGGCGAAAAGGAGGACTGACGAAGAGATGTCACGCGCCTGCGCTTCGTTGCAACGCTCGGACCTCCGCGCCGACGTCTCTGACCAGAGCGCTCAATTATAAAATCACAGACCGCATGATTCACCGAGTTGATCCGTGGGCACTGTACTGTGTACGACAGCCTGCTCGTCCCAAACCGAGTCGCGGCTCGTGCCGCTCGATTGTGGACGCGGTTCCCTCGTCCGTCCCACCATGCACGAGCGCAGACAGACTCGTGTTGTGGGCATACCCTGGCGAGGTTGGAGAGCTCGGTTGCGCTTCAGTCGGCGATTTCGGGCCTCAGAGGGAGCTGGAGAGCGCCAAGAGCGGTGGACAAACGGATGATCCGGTTGGTATGTCCATTGGTTGGTTACACGCTGCTCGCTTGGTCAGTCTCACACATTGCCCTCTACTTGGGATCTAGACGTACACATACAATGCAAGCACACGGCCGACGTGGATCTACGCGAGTGAGTGTCCCACTCGCTCCGGGCGGACGACGACGCCTTCCGAGTCGCTCACAGCTTCTGCCACGACTCGGGGATCAGCCGGTCACACAGGCTGCGGGGCGGCTTGGGGGGCTGCGTGGCGTCAGTGGCGGCCGGGGCGGGTCCCGGACCATTGAAGCGGTTCAGGAACTTGCTCATGCGCTGAGCGCCGAGCGTCGACGGGTACTCGATGAGCCAGTACGTGACGGTCGAGAGCAGGCAGGTGAGCCCGAAGTCGAGGAAGAAGCGGTCGTACTTGTTCTGGTGCATGATCTCGGGCGTGTAGATGACGAAGCTGTGCAACAGGTACATGGAGAAGCTGATCTGGCCGGCGAAGCACAGGAAGTTCCACTCGAGCGCGCGCGACAGCGCCGACGGCAGCACCATCTCGATCACCATGATGACGGTCACAAGCACGCTGACGAACGGGAAGCCCTCGGCGGAGGGCACCGGGTTCGGGTAGACCCAGTGGAAGAAGAGGCCGCGGAACGACACGCTCAGGAACACACACAGCGTGAAGCCTTCGACGGCTCGCACGGCCACGCGCTGCCACTTGGAGAACTCGAAGTCGTTCGCGCGGATCCAGCCGTCGATCCGCGCGTACACGAACGCGGCGAGCGAGCCGGCCAGGAACGTCGGGATGTGCGGCGCCAGCGGGAAGTGGCTCGTGCGGTACTTGTAGATGCCCTCGTGGATGACCCAGACGTACAGCGGCACGGCGAGTGCCCACCACCGGCGACCGAGCGCGACCATGCAGAAGACGAACACGGGAATGAGGAAGTAGTAGCCAATCTCGACCGGCAGCGTCCAAAAGACGTGGTAGCGCGCCTCAAACTTGAAGGTGAGCACCTCGAAGAGATTGTACTGCTCCGGGTGCTCCATGTGCAGGTACCTGGTGCGCAGCTCGTCCGAGATGAGGTCGCAGAAGATGGCGGCGGCCGCGAACAGCGGGTAGACGCGGAAGAAGCGCTTGGAGAAGTAGTCGACGAGCATGACCATCCACTGGCGGAAGGTGGCGCGCTGCGCGAGCAACTGGCGGCTCTTGTGCTCGAAGATCATGGTGAGCAGGAAGGACGAGAGCACGAAGAACGTGTCCACGGAGACGGCGCCGAGGTTTGGCCCCTCCCAGTACTTGCCGTGCTCCTCGACCACGAGCAGCGACGCGAGCCCGCGCAGCCCGTTCAGGAACAGGATGGTACCGCGGCTCTTCTTGCCCTTCTTCTTCTTCTTCTTGTCCGCATCCGCGTCGGCGTCCTGGGCCCCGCGCTTGGCCGCGTCCTCGGCCGCCGGCCGCTCCTCCGCGGCCACCAGCGGCGTGTTCTCCTGGACGTCGGCGCCGATCTCCATGGCCGCGCCGTGACCGCCCTCCAGGTCCACATCCGCGCGCCGGTGCACGACGCTCGACTCGGTCATGGCGATTGCTCGGTCACTCGGTCACTGGCGGTGCAATAGCTGGCTGAAGGGGGCCGCGAGGACGCCGACACCAAGGGGCGACTTGGAGATTTGCAAGGAGAGAGTGACGTTGTCCCACAAACCGCATACCATGTTTGACTTTGAGGCACTATGGCTTACAATTCTCTGTAATATCTAATATAAATTGACTGAATCAAATCTTCAATATTATAACTATTGCACAATGAATAATGAATGACCTAGTATACTAGATAATATGTATATAATATTTGGAAGGGAGGATGAACGGCTCAGCAGTTCAGTGCGAGGAGCGTGAGGATGAGCGGGGGCATAGTGGGGGCGAGTGACGCGAGATGAGTGGGAGCGGCGGCATACAAATATCAAGTGATTGGCCTCGAGTAAAAACGCCAGATGGCTTGGCTCCAAACGACTTGGGACCCCCAACCCCAATCATCACAGAAACCTGCTGAATCGGATGGACTGAGCAGCCGTACACCGAGCTCTCCGCCGAGTCCTTTGTCTATCCAATGGAATTTCCACGGAATGAACACCCCACAAGCGATTATATTCATTCCTCTCTGCGGAGAACTCGCGAGTCCACATTCATTATTGCAGGTATTCACCTTGTTCAAGTCGACGGCGAACGTCAAACAGCAAAGAAGAAGATCCTCCACCATGGCGACCTGGAGTGTATGGGACTTTGCCCCGAGCGCCGTGCTGGCGTCGCTCTTCCCGGGCTCCGCGGCTGCTGCGGATCGTCGGCCGGCGCTCCTTCTGCTGGGCGACTCCATCACAGAGCGCGGCACGGACGTCGACGGCAAGGGCTGGATCGCGCTGCTGCAGTCGCGCTACAACCGGTCGGTCGACATTGACTGCCGCGGACTCTCGGGGTACAACACCAAGTGGGTCGTGCAGCACGTGCTGCAGGTGGTCGGCCCAGAGCTCGACGCCTGGCTCTCTCCGTCGCTCGTTACCGTCTGGTTCGGCGCCAACGACGCCGCGCTGCCGGACGGAGACGCCAAGGTGCAGCACGTGCCGCTGGACGACTACCGCGCCAACCTGCAGGCGATCGTGGCCATGTTCAAGGCCAAGGCGCCGCTCGCCAAGATCCTACTCATCACGCCACCCCACGTGGACGACAGCCGCCGCCGCAACGCGCAGGGCAAGCTGGACCGCTCCAACGCGTCCGCGGGTCAGTATGCGCGTGCGTGCGTCGAGGAGGCCGGTAAGGCCGGCGTGGCCGTGCTCGACCTGTACACGTTCTTCAACGCCATGCCCGAGGCCAAGCGCAACGCGTTCCTCGTGGACGGGCTGCACTTCAACGTCCCCGGCAACAAGGTCGTGGACGAGCAGCTGCGCGCCAAGATCCACACCACGTTCCCGGACTTTGTGCCTCGGCTCGAGAAGTGGCAACTGCCCGACTGGCACGCGTTCGCTGGTGAGGATGTGGCCACCACGCAGTGAGCGAGGCTGCAGCAGCCAGCCTGTCAGCCATCCGACGGTATCGGCATCATGGCGAGCGCGTCGGCGTGGAGGCATTGGCTGTGTATGATCGGCGACGACGGAGTGGCGAGCCAGCCAAGAGCACCATGATCCGAGGCATGGACCAGTTATACAAACCGCTGGTCTTTGTGTCTCTGGAGCGTGATACCACATCTGCTCGTTACTCCTATCGCACTCGCTTCGCAGTTGTGCACTGGTGATTGACTGATTTGACGCCTTGTCCCGCCGGTTGAGCTCGCGCCACGGAGGAGAAGCGAGAGCAGTCGCCAGCTCGAGAAACGCGGACTTGATCTTGGAGCAGACCTGTTCGTGCACGAGCCTGTTGCCCTTCGAGTTGAAGTACAGGCCGTCCCCCTTGTCCAGCGAATTGAACTATGTGTACAAGTCCAGCAGCGTAGCTTTGGCTTGGCTCGCGGCCTCTCTGAACACCAACGCATAGACACCTGCCTGTTCGTTGGATCGATTGAGCTCGCCCACGAACAGAGATCGACGGTGGTTACTGTCAACAGGGGTGGGCGTGACGAGCATGAAGTTGGCTATGGGAGCCTTGGCGCGCTGTCGTTGGACGATCGCTAGCAGATTGGAGCTGTGGTTCGCCACCAGGGCAAGCTGGGCCGCTCCAACGCGTGCGTATCTGTCGAAGAGGCCGGCGCGACCGACTTGGCCGTGCTCGATCTCTAGTGGCGGCGATTGCAGGGCAGCTGA
Source organism: Phytopythium aichiense (assembly GCA_023338125.1). Classification (NCBI taxonomy): domain Eukaryota; phylum Oomycota; class Peronosporomycetes; order Pythiales; family Pythiaceae; genus Phytopythium; species Phytopythium aichiense. The sequence continues at coordinate 19,151 of JAADYH010000012.1, forward strand.
AAGCTTGACTTGGAGAGCAAAGGGGTCGTGTCTGGCACGTCAATCGAGTCGGTGCGATGCCGTGCCGTGCCGTCAATCCCTAGAATGGCTCCCATATCCGATCGTCAATCACCACACACAGCTATAACAACAGTTCATTGAGAACATTGCTGAGTTCATCAAGGCATCATGCCTGCTGCTCTCAAAGGGATTTGGGGGATTGCATTGTCCACAAGCGTTGACGCTTGAACGCTTGGCGCGTCAACAAATAACCGCACATGTTGGACAATTGTCATACCGACACGCAGAATCCAAGTTGACTGTGTGTGCAATGTGACTTGTGGTAACTGGCGTGAACGCCATTGACAAGTGTGTCTGTCTGAGAGTGTCAAATTGCGACTCACAACGACTGAAATTGCAGTGCGCACATTGAACCTTGGACAGATTGGACAGCAATCCGTCGTTGTTCCGTGTCGGTTCATCAAGACGTTCACAGGGAAGCACCCAGCATGATGCATGGGCGTTTGCTCTCGAGACAGAGCGTCAGTCCACTGCCACTTGGGTGGTGGTAAACAGATGCATCAACCTGAAAAAAAAGCGATGGTTATGCTGGATTCTCTGCTTCCCAGTCAAGACCATCTCAAAGGATGGGTCAGACGTGTTCAAAGTCGCCCCTACTCACGGGTTCAGCCATTGACAAGTGTATGTATCCACAACCACACTTCAACTGCACAAAGCAACGGAAGGCGACCGCCGAATACAGCCTTCGTGATGCTCAGCAGGTTCGCGTGACTGCGATCCATCCAGCAAAGAAAAGAAAACCTTAGTCTCCTTGCCTGCCGTCGCCGATGGTTGTCCCAATCACGAACCCATGACGCTCCAATGTGGGTGTTGGGTATTGTGAAGCACTGTGGGGAGACTCACATCAGCATGCCTGCACTCTAACAGCGATACTTCTCGTTCAAACAGCGACCTTCGAATCCGCTCCTTGCGTTTTTCATTTTCCAAACATCCCTCAGACGCGCAAGGTCGACATGGGAGTGCCACTGAAGTTGGCGGCGGTGATGAAGACGCGCATGTTTTGGGGGTGCGCGTTTGCAGCGCTCACAGCTGTTGTGGTCGTCATTGGAGCTAGCACCACGCACGTGAGGGACGGCTTGGACACCTTCGAGTTGCAAGATGTGGATCGCTCGATGATGTTCTTCATTGGGGATTCGCTCACAGAGCGCGGCGAGAGTAGCGAGCAGAGCGGATGGATCACACTCATGCGAAGCGAGTACAGCGAGTCGGTGGACATCGTTTCTCGTGGCTACTCGGGCTACAACTCGAGGTGAGTCTCCGTCACGGCGCAGCGTTGAGGGTGAGGTCCGTCTCTTACATCCGAATGGAATCTCTACGCGCTTGAATATAGATGGACTTTGGAGTATGTACTCCCGCTGGCCGAGCGAGACCTTGGCAAGCTTCCATCACCAGCGCTCATTACGCTGTGGCTCGGTGCTAACGACGCGGCGCTGACGGACGGCATGACCGCGGAGCAGCACGTCCCAGTGGACGAATACAACGCCAATTTGCGCGCGACCATCAAGCGACTGCGGACCAAGGCGCCAGCAGCCAACTTCGTGCTCATTACGCCCCCACCTGTGGACGATGATCACCGTCGATTGGTGAACAACGGCAGTCTCGACCGATCCAACCAACAAGCGGGCGTCTACGCCTCAGCATGCATCCAGACTGCGCAAGACACCAATGTGACGGTGCTCGACCTCTACTCGTTCTTCAACACGATGGAGACGGACGAGCGCAACGCATGCCTGCTCGATGGCTTGCACTTGAACGCCAAGGGGAACCAGCTCATGCATCAACAGCTTATGGCGACGATCAAGGACGCGTTCCCGGATCTGGCGACCGCGCTAGCAGTGCCGCAACTCCCAGGGTGGCGCGACTTGGTCAACGGGGTCGTATCGAGCAGGTAACCCGACAGACCAGCTCCAACTGGGCTATGATGCCACGCAACCAGCAGCTTGGTCGACGCCTGTCCGACTATAATAGACCGACCACGTGAACTCCACGCTGACCAACCATGTCGATTGAAGTCCACTGGCGAGGCATGTGCAGGACGGCCCCATCACGTCGCTTGGCGATCAATAAGGACAAGACGCATCGCATCTGGCAACCCAGATTGGTGCCACGATCACAGTTCGGCCGTCCATCAACCGTACCTGCAGAGCCTGTGAACCCAATTGCAGACCCTGTGGTCACTCACAGGGCCACGGTGCGCTGTCATTGATGCACATGCAGTGATCCAGTCGCTCCCATGCTATCCCGTGCCAAAGCAGTCCCGACACTTGGTGATTGTATTGGATTGACAGACAGCCATTCCGGATCGTGTGGGATCACAAATGTCCAACGCATCGGAATGGAAAACAAAACCTCATTAATATCAGTTCATATATTCCACCCAAAAAGGCTATTGAGATACTTTGAGACTCAATATGCGTACTCATCTGAGTGAGCATTTGCTTGACGTGTCTCCAACGTCTGGGATACAAAAATCTAAATAAACAGGGCACGACGTGATGATGATGAAGATGGAGGCGGACGCGAATGTTCATACCTCGCTCTCGAGGGCTCACTCTGCTAGCCGCCGCCGTCGCCACCCGCGCGCCACTAGTCCCTCCAGCAACCAGCAAGGGGACGCGATGGCCGGGCCGCTCGTGCCGGTCGCGACGGACCCCAAGACGCTGCCGCCGGCCAGCAAGGCGCGCGTGCTTCTGCTCGTTTCGTGCGCGCTCTTCTTCCTCTGGGGCCTCGGCGCACGGCTGGACGGCTGGACGTTCTCGGACGTGGCGACGCTCGGCGCGGCGCTGCGGGGCGGCTCCCCGCCGCGCAACCGGCCGCAGGTCATGTTCCTGGGCGACTCGCTCACGGAGCGCGGCGAGAACGGCGAGACCAGCGGCTGGGTCTCGCGCATGCGCAACCACTACGTGCGCTCGGCCGACGTGGCCAACCGCGGCTTTGCCGGCTACAACACCAAGTACTTCGCGCTGCTCTGCTCTCGCCACGTGTAGTGTATGTGCACGCTAACGATCGTGTGCGTGTGTTCGACGGCAGATGGTACCTGGAGCGCGCGAGTCCCGTGATCGAGCAGGAGATCCAGACATGGCTGTCGCCCGTGCTCATTACGATCTGGTTCGGCGCGAACGACGCGGCGCTGTCCACGGGCCACAACTCCGCGCAGCACGTGAGCGTGGAGGACTACCGCGACAACCTGCACGAGATCATCCGCCAGCTGCGCGCGTGGGCACCGCGCGCCGAGCTGCTGCTGATCACGCCGCCGCCCGTGGACGACGACAAGCGGCGCTCCAGGTCCAAGCACGGGCAGAAGCTGGACCGCGCCAACGAAGTCACGGGCCACTACGCCGAGGCGTGCCGGCAGGTCGCGGATGAGGCGGGCGTCGAGGTGCTCGACATCTACGCGCACTTCAACGAGATGACGACCTGGCGGCGGAAGGGCTACTTCGTGGACGGGCTGCACTTCAACTCGCGCGGCAACAAAGAGGTCGAGAAGCAGCTCCGGGAGAAGATCGAGACGGCCTTCTCGGGCCTCGTGGCCTCGCTCGAGCGCTACCAGCTGCCCGACTGGCAGGCGCTCATCGACTGAATTGGCAAGACCCAGACCTGCCTGCTTGGTCCGCTTCCGTCCTCCAAAGCGCTCCCTCGCTGTACACATAGCGCGTATTATATTCCGCCCCGGGCGGCCAGCGAGCCATCGCCGTTGATGTTTGCGCAGTGATCGATTGGCTCCAAAGTGAAGAATTTGGTTGAAGCGTGTCATCTTTGTGCGGACGTAATGGGTACAACACTGGCGAAAAAAGTTGAGGCGAGCGCTTCAGATGCTCAACATGGCATGCTGCTTCACGACAAGTGGCCGTCGTGACTGCGATGGAGACTGCGATGGCAGTGAAGACGCATCGTCTCCGTGTTGCTGCGGATGGCGTCAACGTCTTGCGCGACTGGAAGGCGCCTCATCGCCGTGCCAAATCGCTCGGGGGTAACCATAGCGTGATCAGCCACCGAACACTTGCCAACACGAGCCTCCATGACTCGGTCACTCGAGTTGGGTGTGATCCCTGCGCGCTGCTTCGGAGTGCGGCATCGATGCGCAGTCTCGTGGAGAGTCAGAGCGCACTTGAAGCGTCCCCGCTCCAAAAATTCACAGCGCAGGCGCATCCCCGCTCGCTGTTGGAGCCCCCAACTCACTTCACGTCACTGCTCAACTTCCTTTGGACCGCGCACAAGCTTCACTCGTCCACACTCGCCACCGCCATGGACGCAGGCGACAAGCCCGAGGACCCTCGCCCGCTGCTGCTCTTCCTGGGCGACTCCATCACGCAGGACGGCACGGACGCCGAGCGCGGCGGGTGGATCTGCCAGCTGCAGCACAAATACAACCGGTCGGCCGACTTCATGGCCAGGGGCCTGTGTGGCTACAACACGACGTGGGTGATCGACCACGTGCTGCCGGGGCTCACGCGCGAGCTGGCGGCGCGCCGCGAGGCCCCAGGCGTCTCCTCCCCGTCGCTAATCGCCGTGTGGCTCGGCACGAACGACGCGGCGCTGCTCTCGGGCGAGGAGTTCCGCCAGCACGTGTCGCTGGATCTCTACCGGGACAACCTGCGCGTCATCGTGGAGCGACTGCGCGAGGCGGCCCCCGAGGCCGCGCTCTTGCTGATCACTCCTGGCGCCGCCAACAACGAGGCGCGCATCCGCAACGCGCAAGACGGCAAGCTCGACCGCTCCAACGAGGAGGCCGCCGTCTACGCGCGCGCGTGCGTCCAGGAGGCGGCGGCGCTCGGCGTGGCGAGCCTCGACATGCACGCCGTCTTCAATGCGCTGGGCGAGCGCGAGCGAGACGCCTGCCTCGCCGACGGCCTGCACTTCACCGCCAAGGGGAATGCCGTGGCCGCCGACGCGCTGGAACGCACGATCGCGGCCGCCTTCCCCGCGCTCGCCGCGCGGCTCGAGCACTGGGAGTTCCCCGACTTCCGCGAGTTTCTCGGGCCGTGATGCGGACCATTTTGCTCCATGCAGCACAAAATGGGGCACAGTTTGTGATGTACAGAATGTGTCGACAATACCGTAATGTAAAGTCCGGGCACCATACAAACTTGAAATGAAAACGAGGCAGAAGAACGACGATCGACCAACAGGTCGCTGCGTCAGTCGATTTCGCCTTCAACTTGTTCATCCATGCCCGCTGTTCGCACCGAATCATTGAACAGCCGCGCGTTCGAACACCGCAGCTGTTTCTCGCGACCAGCCAGCGTGTGCGGAAGGCATCGCTTGCGGTACATTCAATCGCACTGAAGTCCTATCCCTCGCCGCGTCCAATCCCGCGCAAGCCTCTTCCCCGCTGACAGGTGCTGCTGCCTGGTGGTGGATGCTGCGGCTCTCAAGTGGACCCTCCCCAACGGCCTTTCTTCTTGTTTCACGTCCAGATTGACGCTGCACTTGTGCATTTTCCCGGCCGCCTCCACCCAGCGACTACCTCTGTATATTATCGCCCGGTAGTGTAGACGACACTCGACAGGACGGTCAAGATGACGGCGGCGCCTGCTCCGATCGCCACGACCCCCGCCCACGGCCAGTACGACCGCGTCTCGCTCGGCGCGTCGCCCTCGACGTCCCTCGCGGAGGCGACGCCGATCCTCACAGACGAAGAGCAGGGCGAGGCACAGCGCCGCCGCCTTCACGCGGATGCGGTCGACAAGAAGGTCATGGTGATCGACTGCGGCGAGCAGGAGGCGGCAACGATCGAGATGTCAGCGCAGGAGGCCAAGCCGAAGCCGCCCGTTCGCGCTCCGACGGCTCGCATCGAGTTCCTGAACGGCCTGCGCGGCCTCGCGGCGCTGCTCGTGGTGCAGCAGCACGCCAACTACATGTTCGACATCAACCTCGGCGCGTGCGCCGTCGACATGTTCTTCGTGCTCTCGGCCTTCCTGCTCACCATGCTGTTCGAGCGCAAGACGCGGCAGATGCTGCAGCGCCGAGCCAACGTCCGCCAGTGGGTCCTCATGCTGCTCGACTACTTCTCCAAGCGCTTTTTCCGCGTCTACCCGCTGTTCGCGGCCACGGCGGTCGCGGTCGCCGCGCTGTCGCCCACAGACCGCGCGCAGTATTTCCGCGTCAAGAACCCGGAGCAGTACGACCTGCTCGAGGTGCTCACCTTCAAGTTTGAGGCGCGCTACCACGTCTTCTGGACGCTGCCGGTCGAGATTGGCTACTACTTCCTCATTCCCGTGTTCGTGTTCGTGATGGTGGCGCTGCGCCGTCGGTGGTGGTTGCTCGCCGCGCCGCTGTACGTCTGGGTGGTCCATGAGGGCCTCTACACGTTCCGCACGAGCCACTTCCCCCTGGCGCCGCACGTCCCGACGTTCCTGGCCGGCTCGCTTGCCGCGTTCGTGTACGCACGGGTGGACGAGCGCATCAAGGCGAGTGGTTTCGAGTTCGCGAAGTGGCAGCGCATGGTGGTGCGCGTGGTGGAAGGTTTCTTCCTGTGTGTGTTGTTGAGCATCGGGTTCAAGGGCCTGTTCTTCCACTGGGTGCACGAGAACCCGGTGCCCGCCGCCGAGGGCTTCCCGTTCGTGAGCGTGCCCGTGACGGTGGTGATGGTGATCGAGATGGTGCTGCCGTCGGCACTGTCGCGCGCGCTCGAGTGGAACTTCCTGTGCTATGCTGGCAAGGTCAGCTTCTCCATGTACCTGTTGCACAGCTTCGTCATCTACAGCCCGTACGTGTCGGCCGAGAAGACTCGGTACGACCTCTTCTTCGCGCAGTTCGGCCTCATCTTCCTGCTCTCGACCGCGTCGTACTGGCTGATCGAGTACCCGTCCCAGCTCGTGGCGCAGCGCATCAGCAAGAAGATGAACGCGCTGAGTCGGTCGTACGACCACATCGGAGGCCCCAGCATCGGCTGCTTGTCGCGCGGGTGCTCGTCTCTCGCTCCGCGGCGCAGTGGCGAGATTCACGTCTAGAGTCTTGGTGGCTCTGTCATCAAGCGCGTGTGTATTGTATGTAGTGTAGTGGTCGGCGTAGTGATGGATGCCGTTTGTGTATCATAGTGCGGCTCGCCTCGAGTCCGCCAAAGTGTCTGAATAATGCGAAACGAGTGTCGATCTCAATCGCACGCGGGCCGCTCCAGTGAGAGCAAGAACCAAGCTGTGGCTGTGAGTCGTGGGTCTTGAGCGCCTGTATGTGTGTCGATGCTGGTCTGTCGCCCATCAACCACTGCACATGACTTCCAAGGTGAGAAGAAGCTCCAATCGCTTCCCTGAGACCCCGTGAGACGCAGGGACGTTCAAGTTCAGCGCCACTAGCAAGAGCAGCGCTCGGCCGGACTGCATGTCCCTCATTGAGCCCTGGCAGCGTGCTAGATGGTCCATCTGTGACGTTGTTCAAGGTGAGTGAAGTCAAGCGGTGGAGGTGATATCAAAGGCAATCCACAAGCCTTATGCTCACAGTTGGTCATGGTATTTGGTGCATGCACCGCCTCCGTCTCCCTACCAGCCCATGGCACAGCCGTCGGCGCGTCCGTCCGATCCAGCGCAGAGCACGCCCGACACGGGGTCCCGCAGGATGATCTGGCCGCGGCCGAAGCCCGAGCGCGCGAGGCCACTAACGACGCGCACATGGTGGCCGAACTGGGAGCCGAGCGCGCCGGTGACGGCCTCGCCCAGCGTGTCCTCGACGAGCACGTCGCTGGTGTCGCCCTTGTGCGGCTGCAGACAGAAGCGGCCGGCGTCCAGCGCCTCCTGCGGGTTGAGCCCGTAGAGCAGCTGGCTGCACACCATCTGCACGTGGCCCTGCGGCTGCATGAAGCCGCCCATGACGGTGAAGCTCGAGTGCAGCTCGCCCGAGCCGCCGAACGTCGTAATAGCCGGGATGATGGTGTGGTACGGCCGCTTGCCGGGCGCCAGCGCGTTCGGGTGGGCCGCGTCGCGCAGCTCGAAGTTGCTGCCGCGGTTCTGCAGCGTGAAGCCGCAGTCCTTGGGCACGAAGCCCGTGCCGAAGCCCTCGTAGTTGCTGTTGACCATGGACACGGCGTTGCCACGGCCGTCCACAACCTGGAAGCTCACGGTGTCACAGCTCAGCGCCGGACTGCCGCGCCGCACGTCGACACTTGCGCGCGCGCGGGAGATGAGCGCGGCGCGCTCCTTGGCGTACTCGCGGCTCAGGAGCTGCTCCACCGGCACCGAGTTGGTGTCCATATCGCACACGAACCAGCGCGCGTCCGCGAACGCGAGGCGCATGGCCTCGATCAGCAGATGGAGGTACTCGGCGCTGTTGTGCGGCGGCAGCTCGGCGTCCCCCTCGGGCAGCAGCTCGGACAGGATGTTGAGCGCGAGCAACGCCGTGATGCCCTGTCCGTTGGGCGGGATCTCGTGCACGTCGATGCCGCGGAAGCTGGTCTTGATGGGCGTCACGAACGACGACGAGTGGCTCGCGAGGTCCTCGAGCGTCAGGACGCCGCCCTTGAGCTGCACCATGTCGACGACGGCCTGCGCAATGCGGCCCTCGTAGAACCCGGGCTTGCCCTTGGCCGCGATCTCCTCGAGGCAAGCCGCCAGGTTCGGGTTCTTGAACACCTCACCGGCCTTGGGAGCCTCGCCGCTCGGCATGAGCAGCTCGGCGGCATGCGGCCCACGCTCGAGCTGCGACTTGCCGCGCAGCCAGGACGCGGCAGTCAGCGGCGCGACCGGGAATCCCTCCTTGGCGAGCTCGATAGTCGGCGCCAGCACCTGTGCGAGGGACTTGGAGCCCCAGGCGTCGATGGCGTCGGCCCAGCCCGCGACTGCGCCCGGGACCGTGACGGCGTGGCCGTGGTCGCGCGGGATGTCCGTGTCGGCGGTGCCGAAATCGGCGATGGCGCGCTCGCGGGTCAGCGCCGCCGGGCTGCGGCCGCTGCCGTTGAGCCCGCGCACCGACTTGGTCTCAGCGTCGTAGAAGAGCAGGAAGCAGTCGCCGCCGATGCCCGTGGAGCACGGCTCGGTGAGCGCGAGCGCCGCCGCGACGGCGATGGCCGCGTCCACTGCGTTGCCGCCGTCCTTGAGCACGCGCAGGCCGATCTCGGTCGCCAGCGGCTGCGAGCTGGCCACCATGCCGTGGCGCGCGAACACGGGCGAGCGCGAGCCGATGGAGACCATTTCAGCGAGGTCGGAGGGTCGGAGGGTCACTGGGAGGCTGGAGACGCGTGCGGGGAGTTCGGAAGTGGGTCGGGAAGCCACTCGCGCGGCCAGAGAAGGCTGCGTCATCGACGTCGGCACACTCAACACGCATCTGACTGGGACTGTTGCCGCACGTTCAATGGGCGGCGACGCATCCCCCCGGTTTGATGAGCATGGTGTGGACCACATATATTATCGTTCCAGAAGGTTTCCCACACGACTGGATGGAGCGGTCTACACGCAAAATGTGGAGCGCTCCAGATGGACAGCGGATCCCGCCAAAAACGCTTGGATCGGAAGGGGGGAGACCAGCCAAGTCACTTGCGTTCACTATCGGCATCGGCAAGAAAGGCAAGTGGCCACAGCAGGCGGTTCATGACTGGCAGCGGCGCGGCGCTCGAGGACGAGGCGACGGCTGCGCGCGACCAGCAGCAGCAGGCGGAGGCGCAGGCGCAGGGGCCGCAGCAGCCGGTGGGCAGCGTCCAGGCGGCGGTGGTGGACGGGGTGGGGGCGGCCGACAAGACGGTGGACAAGGCAGTGGACGAGGAGGAGATCGAGGAGGGCGAGGAGGTGGCGGAGCGGACGCCGACGCCAACGCCGACACCGACACCGACACCAGCGTCGAGCGCCGAGCCTAGTGCCAAGCCGGTTGCCTCGGTGGAGGATACGCCCAAGTCCCAGGCGGAGGAGCAGAAGGAGCGAGCGGAGAGCAAGCCAGCGACGGCGGACGGAGCGCCCGAGTCACGCTCGCGGCGCGCCAGGAGCAGCGTCGTGTACGAGCGCTACCTGAACGTGAAGCAGAACGCGCTCAAGCAGGCGGGCGGCATGGAGATCTCCAACTCGACCGGTGCGGCCTGTTGCTTGCCTTCGTGACGAAAGCTCCAGTGGTGGTCGGCTAACGGCTAACGGTGTTTTGCGGGGTTCGACAGATGAGCAGGAGCGCGAGGCTGGCGAGCTGGTGCGTCAGAATGCATCACAGAGTAGGTTGTTGCGGCGCTAATGCTTTGGCTGTGCAGTTTGCGGCGGCTAGACAGCGCTCGTTCATGGAGCAGATGCAGCGACAGGCGCCGCCGCAGCCTGCAGGAGCCGCTAACGGCTCGCCGAGAGCCAACGGTATCGGCAATGGCAATGGCAATGGCAACGGCAATGGCAACGGCAATGGCAACGGCAATGGCGGCCCGCGCATGTTCAACGAGGGGCACGAGGTGTTTTCGCCGCATGGGCCGCCGCGCGGACGCAGTCGGAGCCGCAGTCCGCCAAGAAACGGCGCGCCGCCGCCGCCTTTTGAGCAAGGAGGGCCGAGGTTCCAAGGCGGACGCGGAGGCAGCCCGCCGAGGCGCTTCAGCAACGGAGACGGCCCGCCGCCGCGCGGTCGGTCGCGCTCGCGGTCGCCTCCTCGGCCCTTCGACCGGCGCGGGCCCATGAGTCCGCGTGGAGGAGGAGGAGGAGGGAGGGGCTTCAGTCCGCCGCGCAACTTCGGAGGGCGAGGCCCGATGAGTCCTCGCGGAGGCGGAAGAGGCTTCAGTCCTCCGCGCAACTTCGGAGGGCGAGGCCCGATGAGTCCTCGCGGAGGCGGAAGAGGCTTTAGTCCTCCGCGGGGCTTTGGAGGTCGCGGCCCGATGGGGAGAAGCCCTCCTCGGGACTTTGGCGGCCGTGGTCCGATGGGAAGGAGTCCACCCCGTGACTTTGGCGGGCGAGGACCTCCGCGTGACTTCGGGGGACGCGGCCCAATGGGACGTAGTCCTCCTCGCGACTTCGGGGGACGTGGACCGATGGGTCGAAGCCCGCCGCGTGATTTCGGGGGACGTGGACCGATGGGTCGAAGCCCGCCTCGCGACTTTAGAGGACGCGGACCGATGGGTCGAAGCCCGCCGCGGGACTTTGGTGGCCGTGGACCGATGGGACGCTTCCGCAGTCGCAGTCGCAGCCCGCCACGAGGCCCCCCTCCGTCTCGCGACGGTTGGCGTCCAGGCAGCGCTGATGGCTTCGGCCAGCCGCGCGGATTTGATCAACGCGGCCCGCCTCCAGCTGGATACGACCCGCGCGGTCCTCCCGCGCCTTACGACATGCGTGGCCCACCGTCTCGCGGTCGCAGCCGCAGTCGGTCGCCTCCTCGGCCGCGATCCGCCGGAGAAATGCCGAACGGCAAGCGCGACCGCAGTTGGGACCGCGGGGGACCGCCCATGGGCATGGTGCCCAAGCGTGCAGCCTACGATCCGCCCATGATGATGGAGCACGTAGGTGTTGTCGATCCTGTTGGACCGAGTTGTGCTTGATGCTGACTTGTTGAGTTGTGAACGTGACGAGCAGCCGGTCGGAGACTGGACGTTCGACTTGAAGCGTAGCGGCAAACCGCGCTGCCGATGCCGCGCGGTCGCGCAGGGCGTCCCAGTGCGCGAGAAGCTGTGAGTGTCACCGTCGTGCCGTCCTTGTCCATTCCGGTTGCAGCTCTAACGGCCGCTACTGCTTGCCATGCTTCCCGCAGTCCGCTGGTGATGGATGTGGTGGAGCTGCCGCATCTGAACAAGTTCGCCGAGTTCCTGTACATCGGCCGTCCGAACATCCGGCGCGTCGTGTACGAGCTGCACCCGGACTCGATTGGCGACCGGCGCGGCTACGACGAGTTCTGCAACTACTTGATCGAGGGCCGCAACGCGGTGGCGCGCGCGGGCGTGGCTCGCGAGATGGAGAAGTACGGCTACAAGATATTTATCCTGCCGCCGGGCCAGGCCGCGCGCGCGCTCGGCTACAAGGGAGCGCAGATGATTGCCTGCGTGCGCTCCCGTTGAGACCGTCCGTGCCTTGGGAAGGCGGGTGTGAATGGGAAGCGTACCGTGCCGCCCGCCCGCCCGCCCGCCCTGCTGGTGCTCTCTCGACCGCTGTGGACACCGCGTGGTCGTGCTCTGAAGGCACCGTGCGTCGTATGTGAGTTGTGCATGCCACTAACGTGAATAGTGCGTCAGCTCGTGTGACGTTTTGCCCTTGCGATGTCGACAGCCCCTCCATCTCTCGTTCAGCCGTATTTATATCCGCCAGCGGCCGCAACGCTGGACACCAGTTGCTCGCTCGACGGCTGCGGCGCCATGCGCACGCCCGATCTCCGATCCCCCGCGGCCAGGACTGGCGTGGCGGCGCCGGACGATCGCGAGCGGCCGCTCACATCGCCGTCGCCGGCTCGGCCACCGCTCGCGCACACGTCGCACGCCATGATGATGCAGGTCAACGAGTACCGCGCGCGCGTGCGGCAGGCGGTGACGTCGACGTACAACTACGCGCTGCAGCCGCCGTCGTCGCCCTCGTCGGCGTCCTCGCGGCCCGTGTCGTCGTCCCTGTCGGCCTCCCACCGCTCCTTCTCGTCGCAGGCGCGCGAGCAAGCAGCCAGGAGCAACAACCTCTACGCGGGCGCGGCAGGCGCCAAGGACGCCGTGCTGCCCCGGAGCGCCGGCGGGTACGTGGCCTTCCACAAGATGCAGGCGCGGCGCGGCGAGTTCCTGCTGGGCGAGTCGGCCGACCGCCGCGCCGCGCGGATGCTGGCAGGCGCGTCCAGTGTCTCGACGCCCTCGGGGATCGCCAAGGACCACTTCGCGCTCGGTCCCGGCCAGTACGACGTGGCTGGCAGCACCAACAGTGCCCGCAGCGCCAAGTTCAGCCCCGCTGACAGGTTCCGAGACGACTACACGGCCGGGGAGAAGCCGGGGCCGGGCCAGTACGTGACGCGCGCGGGCGAGGCGCTCGTGTCTCCGCGCGCGGCGGCCGCCGTCTTCTCCCAGATGCCAAGGCGCACGGACGAGTCCATGCTGCTGCCGCACGCGTCGCTCAACCAGCAGCAGCCACCGTCTCCACGTCGACAGCCCACCGAGGAGGGCGAAGACGATGGCGGTGGCCAAGCTGGTGGGTGCGGGCGATCAGGGTACCCGGCCGCGTCCTCGTGGTACTACTACCAGCCGTCGAGCGGCTTCGCGTCCACATACGACAAGAAGAACGACCGCGAGAGTTGGGCGAGAGCGCCGCGCTTCTCCGGCCGCCACCGATGGCAACGCGCGGCCGGCAAGAGCGACGCCCGCGACTCCAACGACGCGACGGACTTCGTGGAGAAGAACAAGCGCCGGATCCACGCGCACGCGGCCGTCCAGCGCGTCCAGCGGGCACGAGGCGAAGGCGGCAAGCCCCCGAGGCGACGGTCGCCGCCGCCGTTGACGCAGCCTCCCGCATCGTTCAAGCGCCGCGAGTCGCTCTTCCTGCCATCAAACGCTCTGTTGCTTCCCCAACGGAGCGGACAAGACGGCGGTCGCGACGGTGGCGACGATCAAGACGACCAGGAGCCGGCGGCGGATGGCGTCTCCAATGAAGCACAAGCTCGTGGCAGCTCACACACTGCGCATCCTCCATCATCTGGTGCTCCGCGTCGCCGCAGTAGCGCTGCATCCTCCGCTTCCGTCGTCGCGCTGACGAGTTCCGCGCGGCGAACCAGCAACTCGAGCGTTGTGCGGACCCATCAAGACCTCTTGTCGGCGGTCGCTGCCGCCTCGCAGCAGCAGATCAACGGCTGGAGCACCGTGTGCGTGCTCGCGAGCTTCCCGCGGGCCCTGAGCGCTCGCTTCCGCATCGCCGTCGTGATCCGCGGCGTCCAGCGCGCGTACGCCTTGCACTGCGCGCGCCAAGCCCTGGACCGGTGGAAGCTGCTCAACAAGCGCACGCTCGAGCTGTACGCGCGCGCGCTGATCGCCAAGAACGCCTTCCGGTACCGCTTCCAGCTGCGTCTGGAGCGCAAGGCTCGGCAGGCGACGCTGCTCCGACGCTTCCTGCACGGTTTGTCGGTCGAAGTGCGGTTCGCGCTGGCCATGAAGCGCGTCAAGCGCCGCGTGCAGCTGCTGCAGCGCTGGTGGCGGCACGCCCAGCTCATGGTGCGTGCGCGAGAACTTGCGTTCTTCCACAAGTGGGTCGCCGTCGAGGCACGGCTGCGGCTGGAGTACCTGAACCAGTTGCCGCACCTTCACCGCGTCTTCCAGCCACCCCGACAGCGCGTGGCGCTTGCCCGCCGCTCGTCTGCATCACTGACGTCGCCGCCTACCTCTCTGTTCGCCGGGGCAGACACAGCCGCGTCTTCCAAGGACGAAGACGACCGGCACGGAGACGGCGGCATGCCGCTGCACCGACTGCTGAACCTGCCGGAGCAGCGCGCGTGGTTCTCGGCGCGCTTCTCGCTGACGGCGGACGGCGTCCTGCGCGGGCGGGACACGAGCGGGGGAGAGGTCGTGGTCGAGCTGCGCGGCTACCGGTGCTACCTGCACGAGTGCGAGCTGGACGATTCGGATGAGGACTCGGAGGGCGATGGCGAGCACGAGTCGGTGTCCGGCAGCGACGCCCAGCGCCAGCGAAGGCGCAAGTGGCGGCCCTACCTCATGCTGTTCCGCCCCAGCGCCTTCCGCTTCCTGCTGCTCACCTCCCGCCCGTCGCCCCTGCCCTCCTCATCGACAGACGAGCTGCACGACTGGTTTGCCAAGCTCGAGCGCGCGTTCGCCGGATCCTCATCCTCATCCTCGTCCAGTGGCTCGCGGCCGGGCGTCTCGGTCCGCGAGCTCGTCGACGTGTCCATGCAGTCGGGGATCCTCTCGACCCCTCGCACCAGCGCCGAGCACGGAGCAGCGGGCTCCTCGTCGTCCTTGGCGGTGCCTGCGTCTCCACCGGCGGTCGTCTCGACGTCTTCACCCCGCGGGAAGCTGCAGGCGCGGATGCGCACCATCCGGCAGTCGCGCGGCAGCCGGATCGGAGCCATCGGGCTTTCGTCCTCGACACTGACGCCGGCCGTGCAGGTCGAGGGCGAGCTCCAGTACTTCGTCGTGGACCTGCTCAAGGACCTGCCCAAGGTGCCGCAGCGCGAGATCTGGCAGACCGTGCGCGACAAGCTGAGAGAGCGGCGCAAGCTCTTCCGCGCCGAGATCCACCGCTTCCAGCTCGAGAGCGCGCACTTCCGCCAGCACCAGGAGCAGGTGCGCGGGCTGAACGTGCCCGACAAGTTCCGCGATTTCTTCGTACGTTTCTTGCTGCGCTGGTGTTCATGGGGCTGGACAGGTTGACGGACTGACGGACGGACGGAGGACCCGCGCAGACGCTGGAGAAGCCCCGGCGGCCGCACTTCCGCAGCCTCATCTCGACGCGCAAGATGGAGGCCATCGTCCGCCAGGTGCGTCGCCGAGTGCGAGGTGTCGGTCGCTGCCTGCCTGCCGCTGCTCGCGTCGCTAACCAACCGCCGCGCGGACGCAGACGATCGAACACGTCAAGGGCTCGCAGCCGTCCAACCCGCGCCTCCTGCTCGACCTCCCCAAGCCGTGAGCGCTCCGCCGATCCCATGTCTACCTGCCTGCACCACAGCGCCAACCACCACAGACGCACCGTCACTCGACTCGGTCCACCCCACCCACACGCAGTCCACGGACGCGACGGAAGCGCGCGCAACACCATCGGCCAGTCGTCAAAACCGGATGCCCGTTCATACACTCACGCCCCGAATACACACTCGCCTCCTGCCTCCTGCCTCCTGCCTCGGGCCTCACGCCTCGTTCATGAGCGCCTCGATCTCCTTGTAGTCGGCCACGGCGGCGCTCAGTTCGTCCGCGTACTTGGTCGTCACGAGCAGCTCATCCAGCGGCGCCGCCGCGTAGTCGCCGGCCCCGCCTGAGGCCCCGCCGGTTCCACCAGAAGCCCCGCCGGCCTTGCGCAGGCAGATGCGGTACTGGTGGTACGCGCCGCCGCAGTACTCGACGTCCGCGTACTCGCAGTAGGCGAGCATGGCACCGTCCCGCGCCAGGAAGTGCACGCCGTAGCCGTTGACCGCCACCACGAAGTAGCCCGGCAGCTCGACGCCGAGCGTGGCCACCAGGCCGCTCGACGGCTCGCGCCGTGACCCGGACCCGCGGTGCAGCAGCTTGCAAGGGAAGAAGGCGGCGCCGTACAGCCGGTGCCGCATCACCTCGTCCATGTAGATGCGCTGCAGCTCGTCCACCGGCAGCAGCTGCTCCGCGTCGTCCACCAGGTTGGCGCGCAGCGTGTCCAGGATACGCGCTGCCCACTCGCCCTCGACGTGCACGGCCTGCCAGTCCGGTGGCACGTACTCGAGCACGTTGACCTCGACCAGCTCATCGACGGTCTCAGGCGCCGGATCGCCCATGTCGACGGCCACCGCGAGCGCCGCGAGCCGCACGACTGCGTCCTCGTCCTGCAGCGGCAGGTTGCCCTTGAGCACCTCGTCCTGCAGCTGGATGTACGTCAGCCGGTCGTACATGGCGTCGTGGTACTGCAGCATGTAGATGGGACTCAGCCGGATCTTGAGCACGAACCGCACGTCCCGCCCGCGGATCAGCTCCTTCTCAAAGATGTCGCCCAGGAACGCGTCCGACCGGAGGAACGCCGGCGCAGCCAGCAGCTTGTGGAAGTAGCTCGTTGGTGACGACGACGACGACGACGACGCGGTCGATGCCAGCGACGGCGGCGCGGCCGGTGCGTCCTTGGCCTCTGCGCCTCCCGCCGCGCTCTCGTCGCTGCCAGCACCGCCACTGGCGGATGGTGGCGGCGGCATGGGCGTCGTGGTCGAGTTGGACCGGCTGCTCGACGAGAGCCGCTCCGAGACGGACACGAGCCCGAGGAAGTTCTTGACGTGGTCCTCCAGCCCGAGGAAGTGCGCGCAGATCTCGATCAGCTGCTCCACCGTCAGCTCGGGCGTGACCGGGAACGCGTCCGCGAGCGGCGTGCCGTCCAGCAGCTCGATCGTCGCGAGGAACGGCGGGCGAGCCTCGTACCCGCGGATCTCGTCCAGGCTCGGGATGAAGCCGCTCGCGCCGTTCTCGAGCAGGCCCTCGAGCTTCTTGAGTGCGTACGCCGCAAAGTTCTTGACGAGCCGCCAGAAGCTGTTGGACTCGGTCACCTGCGCGCGCAGGAACATGAGCACGTACTTCTCCAGCGCGGGCGACGGCGGGAAGGACGCCGTGCACATAGCCAGTAGCGACCAGCCGCGCACGCTGCTGTCCCGCTTCGGGTTCTTCGTCAGCTGCTTCATCAGCTGTAGATAGATCTCGTCCACGAGCGACGCCTTGACCAGCCCGAGCTGCAGGATGAAGTGCGCCAGCATCTCGCGGTAGAACACGATCCGGTCGCGCATGTACCCGAGGATACAGCGGTTGATGGACAGCGCCAGCTGGTTGGTCGTCGGGTCGTCCAGCACCGACAGGCTCTGCGCGATCGCGCGGCCTTCCCACGACAGCTTCTTGGCCAGCGACCGCTCCGACTGCGCATTGAAACCGCGCAGGTTCTCGAACTGGTTGAACGCCAGCGCGTCCCGCTCTTCCGTGACGCGGGATGACTTGCGCTCCGACACTTCGCTGCTACCTTCATCGTCAGCGCCACCCACAAGCCAATCGGTTGTGTCGGCGCGCGATCGAGCCGACTCCAGCTCTGGCTGACCAGAAGCGCCACCACTCCCGTTCGCATGGTTGAGGCTTCCGGTCATCGACAGGTCAGAGCTCCGTCCGAACCCACCAGCAAAGCCGCCGCCATGTCCGTGGCTCGCGCTGTTCGAACTCTTGACCGCGAGTAGCTTTTCTTCTGCCTTGACCAGCAATCGCTCACTCACGCCAGCCTTCTTGGCTGCTTCCACGTGAAGCTCCAGCGTTCCGAGCGTCAGCGACTCGACGGGTGATCCCAGCACCGACTCAAGACGCTCGGCAGCAGCGATACACGTGTCTAGCTTGCGGCGAAGAATGCCTGCCGACACGAGAACGTGCTCTCGCTCGTCGTCACTGCACGCGGAGGTGGTCGCAAACTCGTCTATCTCGGTCGACAGCAAGTCAAGCGCGTCTTCGCGCACCTCGGCGTTCGACGCGATGCGGTCCTCGAGGAACTTGATAGTCGCCCGCAGTCCGTCCATCTCAGTGCTAGGAACGGACACACCGCTGCTGCCAGTGCGGAGAAGATTGTGCCGTTCGAATAGAGGCGAGAACAGCGGAGAGCAAAAGCCGATGCTGATGGAGCGGTTCAACGCGTCCTCGATTTCCTTCGTGCTGGAACTGGTCTTGGCGCGCGTGAGCTGGTCCGCTGCCTCAATAATCTGCTGCAGCCGCGCAAGCTTTGCCTCGAGAGCAGTCTTGAGCTCGCCCGGAAGTGTCCGACGGAGCTGCTGAAGCTCATTCACGTCCGTAGACTCCCAAATCACCCAGAACGTCTCGAGAACCGGCACCTTGGGCACACTTGGCGCTGATCTCACCGCTGCCGGGGGTTTGGAGGCCACAGGAGCCACCGGTGCCGGCGGAGGCGCAGTGACAGCTGCATCACCAGCCTTGGCGAGCAGTTTCTCGCGCTCACGCTCTGCGTTCTTGAGGTTGAAGTCCCACTTGGCGATGCCTGCGCCGACGGCAAGCTGAATCGCGTCCGTCAGCAACTCCAAGTCTTGCGCGACCTTGGCAATGGTCAAGAACTTGAGCATTTGCTTGCGTTCCGTGTGCGAGCTCATGGAGGCGAATTGCGAGTGCAGCTTGTGTTCAGCGTCGAAAACACGATCATCTCCACCAGCACCCAGCGCCTTGAGGCGTGCTAGGATCTTCTCCACGGCGACAAGGTTCTCTTCTTCCATCGCCTTCTCCAGCGCTGCGAACAGTCCCGACGTGTCGACCGCAATGGCAGGCGGTGGCGTTGCCACCTCTTCCTCCTCCTGCTCCTCCGCTTCTTCTTCCATCTCTGTCGACGATGCCCGCTCGGACGAGTCGCCGCTCGTCACGGCTGCAAATGTAGACACGAGATCAGGGAACTTGGACTCGAGACCAAGCTCGATGACCTTGGTCGCTGGTTCCAACAGCCCCGACAGAACTTCTTGCGGGCCGCCTGTCTTGCTCGTTCTCTCGACAGCATGTGTCATGACTTCAACGACGCTCTTTTCCTCTAGTGCGCGGATGATCATCATGGTGGCCATCTTTCGCTCGAGTGACTCGACGGACGGCTCGTCCAGCGTCGCGAGCGTGGCCATGAGTGCCTCCGCATTGTTATCACCCATGGCAGCGCGCAGCTTTCGATTGGTGGCGTCGATCTGCTCGGAGCGTTTACGCTCAACCGCCGATCCGCTCTTTGTCCGCGTCTTCAGGTGGGAGACGTCGACCCACGGGCAGCAGTGCTCGGCAACTTGCACCGCATACTCGACGAGTGCGGGATGGCCAATGCGCGTGGCATCACGGATGATGGAGTTGACGTACTGCTCTTCGTCCAGCTTCGCGATCATCTGGTTGCCCTCCACCAGCACCCGAATGTCGCTCGAGCCGCGCTTGCCAAGAATGCGCGTGCAGTCGGCCAAGTGCTGGATGATGTCGTCAGGGTCGCGCTGTTTCATCGCGCTCCGCAGACCGCGCATCACGTACAACAGCCGCGTTGACTTTCGTCGGAACACACCGCGCAGCATGTTGCGCTGGATCATTGTTGCGCACGCGTTCAAGTACAGGTAACGCGCCTTCTCGAGCTTCTTCCACTGATGGCTTGTCAGGTACACCTTGAGCTTGCCGACCACATACTTGTCCTCCTCGAGCGCGCCGATAGCGGAGAGTGACCTCAAAAGGGACTCGAGCGTGCCGCGATGACCACACACGTTCTTGTACCGCCGGAAAAAGTGGTTGTACGTCAAGTGCACCGAGAAGATCGATCGGCTCGCCTTCATGAGCTGCACGAGGTGCGCCTCGCGAACCTGCTTCATGACGTACGCCGAGTCAAACACGCCTTCTTCGAGATCTTCGTTGGGCTTGATGCACACCAAGAAGTTCTTGCCCGTGTGGTTCAGCGCGTGCAGCAGCGCCTCCGCCTGGTTCATGACGTCTGTTGAAGCGCTCTCGTTGTTCTTCATGTCTTTCGCCGAGCTGATCGAGCTGCGGAAGCGAGACGTGCTGCCTCCACGAGATGAAGCCTGCTGCGTAGCCTTTTGGTTCGACGCGGCCGCGATCTGGGCGGCACCCACCGCGTGGAGAACCTCGTTCTTGGACGACTGCATGATCGCGGCGCACGTTGCCGAAATGCTGAGCGAGTTTTTGGCCGACAGACCCTTGCCGCTGTATGTGACTTTGCCGCAGTAGTGGTGCACCACGAATTGCAGTCGCCAGTCTTTTGGCGGTGACAAGTACTCACTCGTCAAGTTATGGCCCGTGTTCGGGCGAGACAGCACGCGCACGCCTTCATTGCCGGCGAACACCTTGGTGACGAAGTCTTCATCGTTGGGCGAGCGCACCTTGGAGTTCTCGTTCAGCTGCTCGAAGATGCCGAAAGGCTTGTTCTCAAACAGGCTCAAGCACTCCTCCTGGTCGCTCACGACGTCCATGTTCGAGTGCGCCGTGAGCCGGTTCTCGACGTACTGGGGCTCGTCGTCCAGGTCCGAGAAGTTAATCGCGAGCGTGTTGTGCACGTAGAAATTGTGCACCTTTTCGCTCCAGTAATTGAAGCAAAGCTGGTCGAAGCCGTTGTGAGCCTCGTCCAGGTTCTCGAATCCGACAATGTCCAGCACGTGGACGCCCTGGGAGTTGATGACGATGTTCGACTTCTCGTAGCGGTCGAAAATGCCGCCCAAGATGCCGTTCAGCGTCTCGACGAGGAAGCCGAAGAGAGACTCGTACAGGCAGCGGATAAATGTGTCACGCGCTCGCCTTGCCTGCGACACGGTCACCACCTTGAGCGACGAGATAGTCTTGTTGTTGCCGTCCTTGGTGAAGAACTGGCGCGTGCGGAAGTAGTTGTCCAGCACGACAGGCTCGACCTCCAGCAGTTTCGCCGCAAGAACGATCTGCGCCGGGTCTTTCAACGCGCACGCCTGCGAGTCCGAGTGGCCGCTGGATTTGCTCTCCGGGTCGGGCACAAAGTCCACGTTGCCCAGATGCAGCAACGCCGCAATGATGCGCACAATCTCGACGCGCTGGTTCTTGCGGATGCGGAGCGCCGAGAAGCTTGACATTAAGTCGCGGTAGTCGCGCGCATCGATCGCCGTATCCGTCATGCTGGGGTCAGCTTGCTTCAAAATGTCAAACTCTTCGTAGGTCCGATTCAGGTCCAGCGCGTCGCGCAGGGTTGGGTCGTGCTGGACGCCAGCGAGCACTTGGTAAAACACGTGAAAGTTCCGCTCGTGATTCCGGCACTCGACCACGCGCGACTTCTCAAAGTAGTGCGTCGTGAACCCGCCGCCAATGACGTAGCCGTGCTTGCTGAACTCGACCGAGATCATCTTTGCGAACCGCGACGAGTTGCGGTTCTGGCCCGTGCACGCGTTGCCAAACGACTCGAGGATCGTGAACGCGTGCAGGATCTGCTGCCCAATCGGGTGGAGCACGCCGGCGTCGCCCTCGGCGTCCGGCCGCGTCATGTTCTCGCCCACCTCGCACAAGTACTGCACGATGAGCTTGGCTGCCTCCGACTTGCCCGAGCCCATGCCGCCAAGGAGGATCACCGCTTGGTCTTCCGCGGCGTCTTGCATACAGCGCACGGCGTTCTGCGCGATCGCAAACACGTGGGGCGGCGCCTCGTTGAGCGCGTCCTTCTCATACAGCGGGGTCTGCTCGCGGGTCTTGTTATAGGCCTGCATGTGGTCGGGCGTGTAAATGGGCAGCGGCATGACCGGGTTGACACTCACGAGCACGCGGTCCACCCACGTGTACACCTGCTCCATGCGGTAGCGCGCGCGCAGCGTGTACAGCACGACGTTCTCGAGCTGCTCGGCGCTGAACACCTCGGTCCTCCCGCCGTCCCCCTTGCGAGCACATGCATCCGTTAGATTGCCTCCTCCCCTTCCCCCTCGTACGATCGCGGCACTCACGTTGGCTGTCATGAGCGGCACGCTGCTGAGGTCATGCAGCTCGAGCGGCAGCAGCTTCTTTGGGTGGTGGCACGGCGGCAGCTTGGTCAGCGTCTGGTCGCGGATCTCGCGCTCCTCGCCCTCCTCCGTGTGCACGACCGTCACCTGCTGCTCCTGCTCCGTCTCGCCGTCGTACGCGAAGCCCGAGCGCACCACGAGCGCGGGTACGCACACGGCGCTCGGGTCCGAGACCCAGACGAAGTCTCCCTCCTCCGGCGCGCCGCCGGCGAACCGCCTCGCGCCGCTGAGCCGCGAGGCGCTGCCACCGCTGACGACCGAGGACGCGGCCGACCCCTTGCGCGGCCGTGCGCCAAAGTCCTCGCTGCTGCGGCGGTGGCCCGTGCTCGCGGGTGACCGCTGCGCCGGCGCATACTGCGGCGACTGCTGCTGGTGGTACTGCTGCTGGTGGTACTGCGGCGCGGACGCCGGCGCCAGGAAGGACTGGCCCCCACGCTGGGACAGCGGGGCGCCGCCTCGCCAGGAAGCCGGGCCCTCGGCGCTCATCCGCGGCCTGCGTCGTCGGTCTCGCCCTCCGTCTCCACGTCTCCGCCAGGCGACCGGCCTTTCTCGCTATAAGGGGGCTTGACTCTGGTCACAAGGTGACACCGAGCGACCATCACTCTGGTGACGAGAGGAAAGGCCGCCTCATCAACTTGGTGGTCTGTCACGGTACTACGTGCATGTACCGTGAGATCGTTTGGTTTGATAATGATACGGATAAATACAGAGAGTATCAACGGTACGCTTGGCTTCGAGGCGATGACGACGCACCTGAAGATGACGATGGAGAGACCGCAATGAGACGCGCATGACATCTGCACCTGCCTATGCGATGCGATGCGATCTTTCTCCTCTTGACAGCTCGCTGGTCGCGTACGTGTCGCGCTCGTCTGGCGCGTGGCGGCCGCCCGGCACGCGTCGGTCGGTCGCCCGACCCGGTCCTACCTGGGCAGGGTTGGCGATGGTCGGCGCTCTTTTCAGCCAATCAGCGGCGAGGAATGCATGTCCTACCCTGCCATTGCACATGTGTGGCCCACATGACGTGGGGAGAGTCTCGAAACGCATACCGCTCGACTTCAGTTTCCAATTCGCCATCAAGCCCATCAAGCTACCGTCGCATCCTTTCCCTTCCGACTTCCTCCTCTCCGCCAAGATGATCCAGATCGAGTCCCCCGAGCAGTTCAACGAGCGTGTGGCCGAGGGCAAGACGACGGTCGCGTGCTTCTCCGCCCCCTGGTGCGGCGGCTGCAAGCTGGTCGCCCCCAAGGTGGAGAAGCTCTCGGAGGAGCTGGCCGACATTGTGAGTCGCCCTTGTCTTCTCTCTTGGGTGAAGATATGGAGAGCGTCTTGGCTGACCTTGTGCATCTCTCTCCCCCTCTCTGTGTGTTCCAGCAATTCATCAAGGTGAGCGCCGCCGACCTCGAGGAGTTCTGCGACGACATCGAGGTCGAGGGCTTCCCCTCCTTCCGCGTCTACAAGGAGGGCAAGCTCGTCGACGAGTACACGGGCTCCAAGTACGAGAAGGTGAGTCGATTCGTCCGCGTCCTGCTTGCTCCTCACCGTGTGTCTGTCCGTGCTGGCGTCTGACCCTGAACGGTGGCTGATGCGATCCGCCCAGGTCGAGGAGTTCATCCGGGCCAAGATCCAGTAAATGCGGCCAGGCATGAGAGAGCCGTGGCGTGCTGCTTTTTGCCGGTGCCCAGTCAAGCCGCGAGGCCGCTCGGAGCGCCGCAGCACGCCGCTGATGCTTGTCAAGACCCTCGGGAGAGGCTTCTTCCGAGTAAATATATGCACAACTATCCTTTGAACTCACCTGCACCTGCATCTTGATGCTCCTGTGGTGTTGCGACACGAGGCATTGCTACCGCTCCATGTGACTAGTGGAATGCAGGCAGGCAGTTCAATGCGGACTTGCAACGCCACGATTCGCAAATACCATTATAGTTGACGGACAAGGAAGCAACGCACTCGTTAGGACATCCAGCGCTCACCGGATCCCTAGGCAGGCGCGCTGGTACTTGTCGTACCAGCGCGTGCGCCAGTTGTTGATCGACTGGTCGATGAGCTGGTTCACGAAGAGCTGGCACGTGCTGGTGCGCGCGCCGGGCTTGAGCCGCGCGCGCAGGCCGTCGATCACGGCCTTCTTCCCGCCGGCGAAGCACGGCAGGTCGGCGTTGCCCACGAGCATCATCTCGACGAGCAGCACGATCTTCTCCATGTCGCGGCGCAGCGCCAGGTACGCGCGGATGCACAGCGAGCGGAAGTAGCGGAACATGGAGCTACGAGGACCGCCCATGAGCTCCACGAACTCGTCCGTGAGCTTGAACGGCGCGCGCTCAAAGTTGAGGTTGCTGCCCGGGCTGTTGGTCAGCAGGAAGCCGAAGTCGATGTGGATCACGTGCCCGTCCGTGTCGAGCAAGATGTTGCCGTTGTGCCGGTCCTTGATCTGGAACACGTAGCACACGATCGAGTACGCAGCCAGGCTCTCCACGAAGTTGCGGCGCGCGCGCGAAAAGCCCACCGAGTCCTTCGGTCCGTGCAGCCGGTTGTAGAAGTCCCTGCAAACGCAAAAGAGCACGGCGGCTTAGTGTCCAACAAGCCCGATAAGCCAGCGCCACAGAGAGGGACAGGCAGCGTACAGGAGCGTCGTGTACTCCGGGTCGTTGCGCTTCAGTGAGTCCAGCGAGACCGTGTCGGGGACGGCTTCGATCAGTCCCGTCGTCGCCGAGGTCGCAATCACATTGTACGGCCTGTCACCGCGTCGACAACGCCAACAATCGTATTAGAACACCCGACAACGAGCACAACGTGGCGCGAGGAGTCGATCGTATCGTACCGGAGTTTCAGAGGGAGCGCGTACTCGCGGAAGATGCGGTCGCACTGCGCGATCAGCTGCGCCGCAAACTGCTCCTGACGCAGATCGTCATTGCTCTTGACGATCACGGACAGCAAGCGCCACCCAGGGTGGTCCCCAAACGGCGACTCCTGGCGCAGACGCGCCTCCTTCTCGCTCCAGCGCTCGCGGAAGACGATCATGGGCTTCTCGTCTTCCTCTAGGCGCTCCAAGTGCTCCGGCACGTCCGGTTCGTAGTCCTCGTCCTCCTTCTCGACCCCAGCAGAGGCAGCTCCATCATCCTCTGTCAGATACGCGTCTGAGAGGCCGTCCTCCAGATCGAAGTTCTGCTTCCACGCCTCTGGGTCCATGAAGTCGAGGCTCAGACTCAGGTCGCGAGACCGCTGGCGCTTCAAGGGCTTGCCTTCATCTTGCGAGCTGTCCGCTTGCTCAGCCGCACTCGCATCGTCTGCAGGACTAGGAGCTGATGCGATCTTCTCCTCCCCAGCCTCCGTCGAACCATCCTCGGCGGTCGATTGTGGATCCATCGAGCCATCTGACGTGCTTGAACCAACCGGCTTAGTGGCTTCGGCCGCTGCTGGCTTTGATCTCCGCGCAAACCAGAACAACGACTTGGAGTTATCTGCCGGTGCCTTGGCAGCCGCTGCGTCTTTGGGTTTCTCCTCTTCAAGACTCGCATCATCAGTTTCCAACTGCTCGGCGACAACCTTAGGGCTCTCGCTCGCCGGCTCGATCACCGGCTGCTCGGCCTCAATCGAGTCGCCCTCGCTGACAACAGAGTGCTCTGTGACGTCACTCACTGTTGTCTGCACCTCCTCATCGTGCTCGCTAGATGTGTCGCCGCCCTCAAGTTCTTGCTGGTTCTTGGCGTCGTGGACCTCCTTCTCCACGGGAGATTGTTCGCCAGAAGTAGAGGTCGCGACTGCCTTGTTCTTGCGGAACAGCCACCCGAAGACTCCGGCAGACTCGGCCGGGGTTGATCGTGCTGATTCCTCAGCGGCTTCGCTGCTCATTGGGGTGTTATCAGCTCCCTGGTCACCGCTAATGATATCGTTGGCTCGGACGGCCACAGGAGAGCCGCAGTAACCATCCACAAGATCGATGGACGAGGCAGAGAACACCTCCACCGATGTCTCCACAGCCGGATCGACGCTCGCTTCGTGCTCTCCGGCATCCAGAGATGGAGTGGATGCAGCATCAAGTGCTGCGCTCTGGTTGCCAGCCTTCTTCCATGGCAGCCAAGACATAAACGTCCCACCAGGTGCTGCCATTGTCTTTCCAGCATCTTCCGACCCGGATGGAGCGGCTTCAACGGTGCTGCTCTCCTTTTCACCAGCTACAAGCGACTGAGATACCTCGTTCGCTTGCTCCAGTGATTCAGTGGTCTCAGGAGCAGTTGCGACCGTTGGTACCACATCGTTGTCTGGATCGACTGCCTCGTCCTCAGAGCTCGCGTGGACTCCATCCATGACAGGTGTCTCTGGTTGCTCGCGACGGGTCTTGCGAGAAAACCACGACGAGTAGAACGTGTCAAACTGCGCGCCTGATCTCGCTGAAGCGCTAGACGTTTGGGTCTTGCTGTCGCGCCGAGCGCGAGGCTGGCTCCACTGGCCCATTCGCTCGAGCTGCTCGTCCGTCGACTTCTGCAGCACTTCCTCCTCCGCGGCGTTTTCATCCTCGAACAGGGCCGCTTTGGGCTTTTCCAGCTCCTGCTCGTCCTCCTTCTCGTCATCCCCGACCTCGCCGTCCAGTGGTTCATCCAGAAAAGCAGCCGCCGGGCTTGCATCCACCAGAACGCCGTTGTTGATGCCGATAGAATCACGACCCTCCTTCCCTCTCTGGGATAGCGATGCGCGCAGCTGCTCGTCCTCCATGATCTGCGCGAGCGTCACTCTCGGGCCTTTGGGGGTGAGCAAGACGACCGAGTCGTCTTCGAGGTCCTTGTATCCAGCCGCAGGAGACACATTGTCGTCATGGGGCTCCGCCGCATCAACACCGCCGCCACTCTTCTTGTTGAAGGCAAGCTTCAGCGAGAACCCGCGAGGCTGTTTGCTCTTCTTGGTGGAGTCGGACGAGGAACCGGCGTAGTCCAGCACTTCGACGCACAAAAAGTAGGGCACCCGCTCCTTCGTGGAGAATGTGAAGCACTCGTCTGCATGGATGGCCTTGACGCGATGGTACGAGTTGCCGATCGGGAGGTAGAGCACGTCCGACGGCAGCAGCTTGTCCTGGATCTCCCGCAGGCCCTTGCGCAGCTCCTCGTTTCGCCGAGGGCGTGGCACGGGAATGAGCTGGTCGGCCAGCCCCGTGAGCGCGTCCACGAAGTCGGGCGTCTGTTTGTACAGCGACATCTGCTGCGAGTTGCCTTCTTCGGTGCGCGCCTCGTACACCACCGACTCACGCTTGGTCAGTAAGTGACCCGCGAAGGACTCGTCCGAGGCCATGGCGGTCGGGTCGAGCTCCTGGTCGATCGGGAACACGATCGACCGCCGCCGCTGCAGGTTCGCTGGCCGGGCGGCCGACACTTCTTCGACGCACAGCCCGTTGTTCATGAGCAGCGCCGGCACGCCCGCGCGTAGCTCGATGGCTGTCAGCAAGTCGGAGTTCTCCTGGTCAGGGGACGCCGTCACGCTCAGGTACTCTGACTGGTACTGGCGCGCGTCGTCGCAGAAGGAGCGCAGGAACCACGTGAGGCGGTGCGCGAACGTGAGCGAGTCGCCGCTGCGCGACATGACGAAGCACTCGAGCTGGTGCTGCTTGACGTAGTTGCCGTGGACGAGGAACGTGCACAGCTGCGGGATGTAGAACTCAAACTCGTCCGCGTTGGCCTCGTAGCTGCCGTACAGATCCTCGACCACGTCCTGGTGCGCGTACAGCTTGAGCAGCAGGTGGAATACGTCGCCGCGCGGGTCGAAGCCTGCGCCGGGCTTGGCCAGGTTGGCGGCGATCCGGTCCATCGTGTGGCGCAGCTTCTCGTCCCAGAAGTGCTTGAACTTCTCCACGCTGTCGGGCTCGGGCTGCTGCCGCCGCCGGAAGGCCGTGAACGGCGTCAGTGACGACGGTCTGTGCGCGGGCCCAGCGGGCACCGCGCCGCTGGGGGCGCTGCGCCGCGTCGGCTTCTTCTTGCGACGCGCGGACGGCAGCCGTCGAGGGAAGATCGAGTCGCGCACACGGCCCGGCAGCGCGACGATCGAGAAGCGAGTGGTCGACGGCCGCGACTCGGACGAGCTCGACGTGTTCCAGTCGCTGCCATCGTGGTACGAGCCCGCGTCGTCGCTGCTCTCGCCCGCGTCCGCCCTCGTTGTGGCGGTTGCCGTCGCCGTTGTGGCGGGTGCCACCGCGCGCTCGTCAGGAAGCACAGGTTCCACGTCCGAGACGTCGCTCTCTACCACCTTGAGTGGTTCCTCGCTGTGTACCAGCGCGCAGCTCGTAGCTGTGGACGCAGAAGGCGGCTGTGAACACCTTGAAGCCGCCGCTGCCGTCTCGTCGACCTGCTGCTGCTCCTGCTGCTGCTGCTGTTGCTGCTGCGGAGGGTGACGAGCCGCGAGCGCCGGGAGGTCTGGTGCAACCGCCAGCGCCTCGTGCGCGTCCACGTCCGCGTCCTTGACGACCATCGCGTCGGGGAGCAGGCGACGCCGCGGAGGCCTCGAGAGTCGCCGGCCGCGTTCCTTCTCGCTGCGTTGCTTGTTGGTGTCGGAAGAAAATGGCGTGATGATTCGTGCCTGGAGGCGGTGCGCATCCCGGTCAGCATTGGATATTGCTTATCAATATATAATAGACATTAGTATATAAGGGTTTTTAGTAGAAAATTCAAAAATGAATATCATCATATGTTTGTTGATATACTAGAACAAAGGTTTCAAATTGGCTGGCGAAGCGACGGAGAACGTTCCAAGTTGCTGTGGATCGGTCGCGGGTCGGCGGGTTTGCGGACGGGTCTGGACCCACGACAGGTGCTGACTCCGCGCAAAAACAGGCAGGGTTAGGTTTAAAGATTCACACGAGTGTAACGGACCGGAGGCAATACAACTTGCAAGTCAACGCGATTTGTGGCCCGGCTCTCGTCCTGGACACTGTGGCTTGACAAATGCATCACGAAACCCATACTCAAACCCAGACAGATTGAACCGCCTTCCAAAGAGCTCTGGATCACTCTGGATCTGATCCTGAATCTGAGGTGAAGGCGAATCGACGTCGAGGCGAACCTGGACGAGCATGAGCATGGCGCGCCGACCGCTAGTGCTGCTGCTGGGCGACTCGCTCACGCAGAACGGGACGGATGCGGCCTCGGGCGGCTGGATCTGCCTGCTGCAGCACCGCTACAATCGCTCGGCCGACATCCTGGCGCGCGGGCTCTCGGGCTACAACACCAAGTACGCGGCCTCACTCCCATGCCTCCCACGCGCTAGCCTTCACTCGCCTTGACCAAACGCCGCAGGTGGTTCATCCAGCACGCGCTGCCAGGCCTCAAGGAGGACGTGCAGTCCGGCCGCTCGTCGCCCTCGCTCGTGACACTCTGGCTCGGCGCCAACGACGCGGCGCTGGCCGATGGCTACGCCGCCAGCCAGCACGTGCCGCTCGCCACCTACCGCGAGAACCTGCGCGCGATCCTCGCCTCGCTCCAGGCGGTGGCGCCTGCGGACTGCAAGTTCCAGTTCATCACGCCGCCGCACGTGGACGACGCCACGCGGGCCGCCCGGGTGACGAGCGGGTCCCTCGACCGGTCCAACGAAGCGGCCGGCACGTATGCGCGCGCTTGCACAGAGGAGGCTGCCGCGGCGGGCGTCGCGGCGCTGGACCTGCACGGCTTCTTCAACTCCATGGGCGAGCAGGAGCGCGCGGCCTGCCTCTCGGACGGCCTCCACTTCAACGCCGAGGGGAACCGACTGGTGGACGAGCTGCTCCGCGCCAAGATCGCCGACGAGTTCCCTGCCTTGGCAGCGCGGCTCGAGCAGTGGCAGGAGCCCGACTGGCAGGACCTCGCGTAGGTGGATCACCACACCGCTGGGAGTGGATCAAACGATGGTCTTCAAGAGATGCAGTGCGATGCGAAGAGAACTTCTCCGCGTAACACAGACAAACAATCGGAGCTTACATCTTCTTCTCACCTTGGAAGTCATGTGCAGTGGTCGATGAGCGACAAACCAACGTCGACACACAGACAGGTGTTCAAAGCCCATGACGCAAGGTCACAGCTTGGCACCAGATCCACCACTACACTACAATACACGCGCGGGCTTGATGACAGAGCGGCTCAAAGCTCTAGACCTGAACCTCACCACTGCGCCGCGGAGTGAGAGGCGACCACCCGCGCGGCAAGCAGCCGATGCTGGGGCCTCCGATGTGGTCGTACGACCGACTCAGCGCGTTCATCTTCTTGCTGATGCGCTGCGCCACGAGCTGGGACGGGTACTCGATCAGCCAGTACGACGCGGTCGAGAGCAGGAAGACGATGCCGAACTGCGCGAAGCAAAGGTCGTACCGAGTCTTCTGCGCCGACACGTACGGGTTGTAGACCACGAAGCTGTGCAGCAGGTACATGGAGAAGCTGACCTTGCCAGCGTAGCACAGGAAGTTCCACTCGAGCGCGCGCGACAGTGCCGACGGCAGCACCATCTCGATCACCATGATGACGGTCACTAGCACGCTCACGAACGGGAAGCCCAGCGCCGGCGGCACCGGGTTCTCGTGCACCCAGTGGAAGAACAGGCCGTTGAACCCGACGCTCAGGAGCACGCACAGCGTGAAGCCCTCGACGGCTCGCACAGCCAGGAGCTGCCACTTGGAGAACTCGAAACCACTCGCCTTGATGCGCTCGTCCACCCGTGCGTACACGAACGCGGCGAGCGAGCCGGCCAGGAACGTCGGGATGTGCGGCGCCAAGGGGAAGTGGCTTGTGCGGAACGTGTAGAGGCCCTCGTGGATGATCCAGACGTACAGCGGCACGGCGAGCGCCCACCACCGACGACCGAGCGCCACCATCACGAACACGAACACGGGGATGAGGAAGTAGTAGCCAATCTCGACCGGCAGTGTCCAGAAGACGTGGTAGCGCGCCTCGAACTTGAAGGCGAGCACCTCGAGCAGGTCGTACTGCTCCGGGTCCTTCACGTTGAAATACCGCGCGCGGTCCGCGGGTGACAGCGCGCCGAGCGCGACCGCCGTGACCGCGAACAGCGGGTAGACGCGGAAGAAGCGCTTGGAGAAGTAGTCGAGCAGCATGAGGACCCACTGGCGGACGTTGGCTCGGCGCTGCAGCATCTGCCGCGTCTTGCGCTCGAACAGCATGGTGAGCAGGAAGGCCGAGAGCACGAAGAACGTGTCCACGGAGACGGCGCCAAGGTTGATGTCGAACATGTAGTTGGCGTGCTGCTGCACCACGAGCAGCGCCGCGAGGCCTCGTAATCCGTTCAGGAACTCGATGCGGGTCGTCGGAGCGCGAACGGGCGACTTCGGCTTGGCCTCCTGCGCTGACATCTCGATCGTTGCTGCCTCCTGCTCGCCGCAGTCGATCACCACGACCTTCTTGTCGACCGCATCCGCGTGAAGGCGGCGGCGCTGTGCCTCGCCCTGCTCTTCGTCTGCGAGGAATGGCGTCGCCTCCTCGAGGGACGTCGAGGGCGACGCGTCGGGCTTCGTCGCCGTCATCTTGGCCATCCTGTCGATTGTATAGCGCTGGAGGTGGCGGGGGAGATGGAAGAGTGTTCGTGGGGACGGCCCAGCTTGAGAATTCGAACAGCGTGTGCTGTGGCTACACTGGGTGCAAAAGGCGTGATATGAAGTCTTCGGCTTTGTCCAACTCAGCACCAACGGCGTGCCACTGGCAGGCGACGATGTTGTCGCCAGTGGGTGATGGATGCCGCCAGTGAGCCCAAAAGCGATGCTCGTCATTGCCGCGTCAATGTCACAACCACATCGACCCGGCTGCTGGGATTTAGTTGCAGGTTATCAACGACAACAGGCGCGTCAGTTCGCTGGGCTGTGTTGCGTCTTTATCAATACGGTGGATGCCATTGTGGTTCACTGACCGGCATCCTCGTCCACTGCATGAGGCGATGGATCGATCGCTGCAAGTCCATCAAGCGATGATGACCATCATGGGGGTCCGATTCTCGGAATCGCAATTGCCACGTAAGCGCTTTTACACTACTCTGTTGCGACTCCAATGTCCCCATCAAATTCTTGCCTGCGGATTTGCATTTATATCGAATCCACAGTGGGGAAGCTCTCACGCAGTTCTTCGCGAGCCAGCCGCGTGGGTGTTTGGGTTTTTGAACTGCGCCACGGATCGCGCCAAGCAATGCGATGCCTCCACGAGCTGGTTACTCGGCAAGTTGCCTCGGATCCCGACCGACCGCCTTCCTTCCGCCTCGCCGCCCGCCCGCCCGCCCGCTGCCGGGGAGAAGACACGCGCGCCATGCTGCACACGATGCAGAGCGCGTGCTACGTGGCGCTGATCGCGCTCATGCTGGCGTCCAACTACGTGCTGATCCCGGTGCCGGTGCAGCTCATCACGGCGGCGACGTCCATCATTTACATCGGCGCGACGCTGTCGCTCAAGCTCAAGCACCACCGCGAGGCGAGTGGCGAGAAGAACGAGGAGGTCATGAAGGCCGAGGACGCCTACATGTTCCCGCTGCTGGGCTCGGGCGTGCTCTTCGGGCTCTACCTGCTCTTCAAGGTGTTCGACAAGGACCTGGTCAACCTGCTGCTCACGGCCTACTTCGCGCTCATCGGGACGTACAGCCTCACGGAGGCCTTCTCGCCGCTCGTGTCGAGCCTGCTCTTCAAGGGCCGCCCGACCGAGTACAAGCGCAGCCTCAAGATCCCGTTCTACGGCGCCTACCTGCTCGAGCTGACCCAGGCGTGGATGCTGACGTTCGTGCTCGCGGCGGCGTTCGCGGCGGCCTGGTTCCAGACCAAGCACTACCTGCTGAACAACGTGTTCGGTATCTCGCTGTCGATCAAGGGCATCGAGTCGCTGTCGCTCGGCAGCTTCAAGGTCGGCGCCATCCTGCTCTGCGGGCTCTTCTTCTACGACATTTTCTGGGTTTTCGGCACGGACGTCATGGTGACGGTGGCCACGTCGTTCGACGCTCCCATCAAACTCATCTTCCCGCGCGCGTTCGCCACCGAGACGGAGAAGGCCAAGTTCTCGATCCTCGGCCTCGGCGACATTGTCATCCCGGGCATCTTCATCGCGCTGCTGCTGCGCTACGACGCGCACCGCGCCGGCGTGACGAGCACGGCGCAGGCGTTCGCCAAGCCCTTCTTCCACGTGAACATGCTCTTCTACGTGCTGGGCCTGGTCGCGACCGTCACGGTCATGTTCGTGTTCGACGCCGCGCAGCCGGCGCTGCTGTACCTGGTGCCCGCGTGTCTGGGCTCCGCGCTTGTGACGGCGCTCGTACGCGGCGAGTTCAAGGAGTTGTTCGAGTACTCGGAGGAGGAGGAGGAGGAGGCGGAGGAAGCCGCCGCCAAGGACAGCGAGACGAAGGAGGACGGCGAGAAGAAGGAGGAGGAGAAGGAGCCCGCGGCCGACGACAAGAAGACGCAGTGAGCGGCGCGCAAAGTCGCGTTTAGAGGCGAGTCGCTCTAATATATGCGCGGAGCGAGTGCTCCATGGACAAGCGATTGCTGTCTTGTTGGCTCATTTGGGGCCAGCTTGAGCTTGACCTTGTTGAAGAAGAACAGTGAGCGCCAGAAATCTGGGTCCAACGATGTCGCCCCTCCTGAAGGAAGGTTTTTCATATATGACGCCTTAAATCAATACAAAATAATAGTTTGCATCAAATTCCGGTGTGGTTTCCATCCTAAAAGCATTTTGATGTGAGAACAAAGTAAACGATTTAGTCTAGTTCTATCTTGAAGAGAAGGCAATAAAGCTCAAATTACTAAACTAGGGCAAGTACTGATTTTTCAATAGGGTGACTATTGACAATTTTACATCAAAACACGGTGTGTTTTTTACTTTTGGGTGTGTCGTTCGCGCAAGCGTAACCCATACAACCCCAAACAACCTCTTTTTCAGTGGTTACGCTTGCCGCGAAACACTGCGTAACCGTTCCCCCGTTGTTTCGAGAGAAATGAACTCGCGATAACCTGATTCGCGTCCGACCCCGCAGGTCCATCAGCCCCGCGGCGGCACCTCCCGCGTCTCCAAGCGCCCCGGACGCGCCACGACCCGCGTCCCCTGCCTTCCCTGCCTCTCCAGTCGCCGCACGACTGGCGTCTGCCTCTGTCCGTCAAGGGGAAACGCCGTGAACCGTCGAGATGGCGCCGCATTTCGGGTACGTCCTTTCTCAATTCGTCTTGCCTCGACGATGACGGATGGAATGATTGATGCTGACCGACCGACGCTGGCGAGGACAGGGACCAGAATGGGCGCGGGCCGACGTCGCCGCTGCCGCCGAGCGCGCAGTCCCCGGAGCGGCTGAACGGGTCCAAGGACGAGCTTCCGGCCCCGCACCAGCGAG
The DNA here is from genome assembly GCA_023338125.1 of Phytopythium aichiense. Lineage (NCBI taxonomy): Eukaryota > Oomycota > Peronosporomycetes > Pythiales > Pythiaceae > Phytopythium > Phytopythium aichiense. Next base: position 53,546 of record JAADYH010000012.1, read on the forward strand.
ACGTGCTGCGTCAGATCTCGATGCGGCTGTACGTGAACGCGAGCCACAAGCCGGCGGGCGCCGTGGCTGAGGCCGTGTTGCGCAGCCCCGCGACGCGCCAGCGCCAGCAGGACGCGGAGCAGGTCTGCGCGGCTGAGAGCTCGAGCCTCGAGCACGAGATCGCGCCGTCGCGCAAGCAGCACGCGCGCCGGCCGCTCTGGATGCCCAAGACGCAGGACGACTCGGCCGTGCTCTCGACGTCGCAGCGGCAAGCCGCAGCTGCCAAGACGGACTCGTTCCTGGTCTCGCGCGTGACGGACCCGACGTCCTACTTCTTCCGCTTCCACGTGGACGAGGCCGAGCGGAGGCACCTCGCGCCGCAGAAGGCCGAGGTGCAGCTCGTGGACATCACGTGGCTCAAGCCGCACGAGCAGATCGTGAGCGCCGAGCGCGTCGACGGGCTGCGCAAGGCGACCATCTCGTGGGACGCGTACACGGAGCCGCTCCTCGTCGACATCAACTCTGGCGCGATCCTGGACGGCCACCACCGCTACACCGTCGGCCTCCAGCTGCGTCTCAAGCAGGTGCCCGCCGTCCTCGTCGACTACCTGGGCGACGACACCATCACGGTCGACGTCTGGCCGGGGTGCGGGCGGGATACGCTCACCAAGCGCGAGGTCATCGCCATGTCGCTGTCGCCGAACGTGTTCCCGCCCAAGACGAGCCGCCACCGGTTCACGGAGAGTCTTCCCCCGGTGTCGATCCCGCTGTCGATCTTGCGGCAGCCGCCGTCCACGATCGTGCCAACCACATCCACAGCGCCTGCTGACTCGGCAAGCGAGCGCGACGCTTCGACATCCTCGCTGACGGCTGTCCGCTCGACCAAGACGCTCCAGCGACATGGCTCGAGCCTGCACCAGATCTCCATTGATCTCATCTGCGGGGCACAAAACCTGGCCACATCCGTCGCGAAGGGTCTCTTCCGGAGCCGGATCCGGAAGATCGAAGCAGCCGCGGGCCCTGCGAGCGGCCCACAATCGGGGTCGGCGACAACAATGGCCGCGACGCAGCTCGACATGATCCGCCGGCCCGTGTTCGACGCGTCCGACTTCTTCAATGCGATCCGTGAGAATGACCCGACGTCGGGCTTCTGCCGGCAGAAGGCGGCGACGTTCGAGGACCTGCTGTCGTCGGACGCCGAGACGCGCAAGAAGTTCTACACGACGCGCGTGTGCGACCCGACCTCGTACTTTTTCAAGTACCGGTTTGACGCGCCGCCGAAGCGGCAGCCGCGGAAGGCTGCGATCCACTTGGCGGCCATTTCGTGGCTCAAGGCGCACGAGCACGTCGTGAGCTGGGAGCGCGTCGATGGGCTCCGCCGCGCCACCGTTCGCTGGGACGCGTACCTCGAGCCGTTGCTCGTGGATATGAAGACGGGCGCGATCCTGGATGGCCACCATCGGTACCACGTGGGCAAGCAGCTCTCGCTCACGACCGTGCCGGTGGTGCTCGTCGACTACTTGGGCGACGACAGCATTACGGTCGACGTGTGGCCCGAGTGCGGCCGCGACACGCTCTCCAAGCACGAGGTGATCGCGATGGCGCTGTCGGACGAGCTCTTCCCGCCCAAGACAAGTCGCCACACGTTCTCGGACGACTTGCCGCCCATCTCGGTGCCGCTGGCGCGCCTCCGCGAGCCGCTGGACGCCGATGGCGACGACATCTCCTTCCGTGAGCTGTGAGGCGGTATCAATGACGAGGAGAGAAGGGCGAGCAAGCGCCGACTACATGTAGAGTGCATGACGCGGAAGCGATGGATTGAAATGGAGAGAGAGGAGAAGATGGATGCTTGGATATGTTTGGTTACGGATGGTTCATTGAATCCTGCACGGTTGCAAATGAATGGAGGAGAAGCCGCGACTAGCGAGGGAAGTAGAGTCACTTCAGCCACCAGAAATATATCCAAGCAGTCCAAGTCGTCGACGATGTCGTGGACGTTGCTCTCGCTCTCGATCTCTTCTTGGACGAGCTCTTCAATGACGTCCTCGATGGTCTGGACGTCCTGGAAGACGACGCTGCGCGGGATGGGGACGCCCGAGTCCCAGCAGTTGGCGACCAGCCGGGTGTCTTCCGTCACGAACGCAATGAGCGAGCGACCCTTCTGGGACTCGTTCAGAACCGCGTAGCATGACTCGGTCGGGCCCACCAGAATCGGCTTGCGAAGCACCAGGTCTCGGATCGGACGCGCGTCGTCCGGATCCAGCACGATCAGCTTCTTGACGAGCAGCAGACCCACAATGTTGACCTTGTGGTCTTCGAACACGGGGATGCGGCTGTACCCGGATGCCAGGATATCCGCCATCACATTGTGGCTCAGCGCCGTGTCAATGTTCAGCATGAACACTTGGTCCATGGGCATCCTTCTGGTTGCACCTCATTGCTTTGCTGGTGTCCGTCTCGATTGGCGGCATGCCGGTCGGGCTCGCCGTGGGTCTGGTTTTGGTTGTCATGCTCAACGTGAGCAACCTCGAGATGGAGGGCTCGGACGTGCAGAAGAAGCAAACCAAGCGTATTCCGGTCACGAGACACATCTCGTACCCGATCACAGCAGTGTTGCAGTCGGCGCTGGGTCGTTTTGTATGTCATTCAGAATGCTGCGGTGGTTTGCAGGGTGTGACGAGGAGCGGTTCAGTCGGGGACTCGCCAAAGCTTGGACAAGCAAGGAAGGACGAGGACAAGTGGAGTGGTGCTGCGAGCAACCGGGTCGTGCAGAAGCTCTGATCTCCTCACGATTCGACCTGGAGAAGTGCTCTCCAACACTGTGCTAGAGCTTCGTCGAGTGAATCGAGCAGGATCCCAGGGTTATCGCTCCAGCACGCGCTCGCGCTCCAGCACGAGCAGCAGGTCGGCTGCGGGGCCGAGCGTGCTCATGTCGCCGCTCACGGCCAAGAAGCAGCCGCTGTTGACTCCGCGCACGCGTCACCAAGAGACCTCCGCGCACGGGACGCGCTTGAATGTGGACGAGGTGACGATCATCCACGGCGCGCTGGACGGAGATCATGATGCCTAATTGTTGACTTCCAAAATGGCTTCAACCTGCCAGGTGATGTCCATGAAATCAAGGTGTCCATGAGATCAAGGCGTCCATGAAATCAAGATTCCCAATGAGATCAAGATGGTGCTGCCGACTGTCAGAAGCTCGGACGTCGGAGGCAGGCACGCTCAACTGGGTGCCTACGTGAACGCAATTCCTGCAATGGAGAGTCGAATTGCACTGCCACCAAGCGAGTCCATCCACAGCATGATCATGTTGCAGTCTTTGGGTCGCGTCGCCTTCTCCCCTTACCATTGGCTAAAATCCCGTCCAAACTCTCCCACTATTGGCTGAAAAAGCGCAACATTTTGAATTTCCGAACCCCAACACCGACCACTTTTGGTCAGGTGCCGACCGTCGGCAAGGGACGCCAACGCTCAACATGGCGGGCGACACACCCGGCCATCCCCACGGCCTCCGGCCCTTGTCCACGACCGCAAGTCGGCATGGGCTACTGCCACTAAGTGCGAATGAGGTGGCGCTGTATGCGGGACGTGACGAGGCGGCGCGGCGGCGGCGGCGGCTGTTGGACGTGCGCGAGCGCGAGCGCCGCATCTCGCGGCAGGTCACGCGGCGGTACCGCGACAACCTGGCGCGTCTGCGCGGCGACAAGGCGCGCGACGTGCAACTGGAGCTGAGGATGGAGCACGAGGCGCTGCTGTCGGAGCTGGGCGAGCGGTACCAGCAGGCGCTGCAGTCCATGGGCACGGCACACCGGGACGCGCGCGACAAGCGGCGCGAGCTGGCCGCAAAGGCCAACGACGAGGCGCACAAGTGGCGGTTCAACGCGCTCGTGGTGGCCAAGCACCGGTCGGGAGACGCTATCCGGTCGCGCGACGAGGACGAGCACGCGAGACTCGCGCGGCGATGGGAGGCCGAGCAGAACCTCGCGCGGCTGCGGGACCTGGCGGACAAGCAGCGAGCGGAGGCGAGCGAGCACGCGAGGAGGGAGCGCGAGGCGGAGGCGCAGCGCGTCGAGGGGGTGGCGGAGGCGGAGAGGCTTCGGCGAGAGAACGCGGCGGAGGAGGTCGTGACGAGGCCGCGGCCTTACGCGAACGACGTCGTGTCGTACCACTTCACGCGCCTGCACTGCCTGTCAGCTGACCCTGCGACCACGGCGCCAATCCGCGGGCGTGTCAAGGTCGTTCGCCACAACACGCGGCACCCCAGTGCCAAGAGCGGCGTCGAAGAAGCAGCCAAGCACCGCGAGGAGGTGGACAAGAGGCTCGAGCAGCGGCGGCGCGAGGATGAGGAGAACAAGGACACAGCCAACGCGCGAGGTGCGGATGCCATGGAGGTCGTGGCGTCTCGCAAGGGAGGCGAGAAGGCAATCGAGTGGCTCGCGTCGATCGACAAGATGGAGCGGAGGGTGCTTTCTCCAGACGCGGTCCCGGACGGGGGTGCCGAGCCAGTGTCGAGGCGGGGACGCACTCCTGAATCGGTCAACGAGAAGGGGTTTGCGCAGCTGTTCCGGATACACGAAGAGGACTCCGGCGAGCTGTCGGTGTTCTCTGCCGGGAGCGAGCAGGAGCTCGACGATGACGACAGGACGTCGCTGAGTTCCACTGGCGAAGAAGTGGAGCGGGTGAAGCTGAAGGCGCATGCGTCGTTCCCGTTTGATGTCACAAAGCCGAGCGCGCGATCCGAATCGCACTCCGACCAGCCTGTCTCCAGTGAGAGCGAGGAGGAAAGTGAGGGAGATGCGAGACTCGACCTGCTGAAGGACTTCCTGGAAGCGACGACGAGGATGAAGCAGGGAGCACAGGCAGGCGAAGGTCCGACTCCTGACAGGAAAGCGCAAGAAGATCCAAACTTCAGCTGGCAGCCGACTGGCAAGCGTCACACTGGTCAGCGCAGCGTAGAGGCAACTCCAAGAGCAACAACCCGCCCGCGAGATGAACGCGCTGACACTACCAACGCCATCAATGCACCAGCCGAAATGTCAGTGGTTGATGAGAACGCGGCTTTACCGTCAGAGCGTCAACGTGCCTCTGATCGGGTAGCGAGCACAACAGATGCTCATACGAAGACAGTGGCCCAGACACCGGCTCCGTCACTCGGTCAACGCGAAGAACGCTTGTCCGAAAGTGACGGGGAGTACACCGAGCAAGACTCGATCGAGCTTCTCGAAGATCGGCTGCAAGAAGTCCTGAATCTCCGACTCCGACGATCATCACCAACAACACCGCAGCATGAAGAGCGACGTGAAGGGCTGCTGCGAGATCCTTCACAGTCGGGACTGCGCGTTCCAAGTACCAATGATGTAATGATCGAGAATCAAGGCCGACTCCGACGATCATCATCAGCAACACCGCATCATGAAGAGCGGCGTGAAGGGCTGCTGCGAGATCCTTCACAGTCGGGACTGCGGATTTCAAGCATCGGTAGCGCAATGATCAAAAATCAAGTTGCCGCCACTGAGCACTACGAGAGCCCTCGGCGCACACTAGATCGCACAAGTGAAGGCGGCGCGTCCCGACACCAACGCAAGTATTGGAGCACAGACGAACGGGCGTCATCTCTTGTGTCTGCTGATGCCGACATCTCCAGTAGCAGTACCGACGATGAAGACGAGAAGTGGGGATTCGAGGGCGACAGCCAAGATCTGTCTTCGTCTCGGCCCTATGATGCCACCCCACCCTTCCATTCGCCGGTATCTGGCGGTGGAACGGGCGTGGCCACACAGCAACAAGGCTCGGAGTTTGGTGCTGACAGCCTACTCAATCGAAGCATTGTGAGCGCACCGGAAGCTGCCGCGCAAGTGTCTCCAAGCACCAGGCACAGCCCTGAAGCGTTGACTGGCGCAACTGCTGGTGGACATCGTGAGGCTAGAAACGAGCGGTGGGAGCCACAATCGACTACAAGCCGAAGCACTGGACGGCCAGAGGAGATCGACGCTTTCTACAAAGGTGGAGAGCATCAGGTTGGCGAAGCCCTGGGAGCTACAAGCAAATATGGTGGCGAGACAGAGCATAAGACGACAGCTCTGGGTCTGGGATTGGAGAGGAGCAACGGTTCGCGTGCGAGCGGTTCGTCTCATGCTGACCTTGGAAGCACATGGGGCTCGAACGGAGACAACGCCAGCATTTCACGGGGACGTGAAAACGCCGCTCTTTCTCGATCGATGCTCTCCGACGACGTGGAGACTGTGGACGGGCACCAGTTCGTTCAGAGCGAGCTCAAGTCGACGAGAGAAAGCGCGCGGTATGCACGCTCGCTTTCATCTTCCAGCAACGAGAGTCCACGCAGTCAAACTTCCGCTCCACGTCTCCCAGCTGCGTTGGGCTCGCCCTCGCATGACCCAGTCAATGCATACACCGACCGTGTGCGACGCGCTCGGCGAAGCAGTGCCGGGTCTTCAATTGCCCAGTATTCGCTGCCTGCGTCGGACCTCCACAGCTCGTTTGACGGCACCATCGACGGCAGTCGGATGGACGAAGACGACAGCTTTGTGAACGAGCTGGTGCCGATGTTCCCGAATCCAGAGGCACGGCGACAGCGTCGAGCAGTGCATGGCTCTGAAGGCGGGGCTGCAAATCAGTACGACCTCCCACCTGACGAGTCTGCTCTCAGCCGAGTGTCGATCGGCAGCGGTGCTAGCTCAGATGTGGGCACCCAGCTGCATCCTTTGGTCCGAGAGCAGGAATTGTCGGCTTCACAGGATCGTCCTTCCGACCTCTTTCAGAGATCGAGCGGCCGGTTCGAGGTGGTCGAAGATGCGCGAGCCGTACCGCAATCGGGCAAGGACCTCAGCGCTCCTGTCATCGCAGACAACGAGACGCTCTATCGGAGACACGGTCTCCAGCCACCTGGGGGAGAAGTAGCTGACCCGACGAGCGCATTCACCCAGTACGATTTACCCGACGAATCCGACCAATCAAGTGTAGACGCCGGGAGCTTGGCGTCAAGCAGAGTCGGCGTTCGAGCGTTTCGACCGTCAGACAGCGGCTCCAGTCACTCCAGCATTGGGTTTGCTGTGCAGTTGGCGCTGGCGTCGGGCACTCCTCGTCGCCAAAAAGGAGATGCATCTGCTGATGCTCGCCAGTGGTCGCAGTCAAGGATCGCTCCCTTGCACACCATGCCAAATGCTGGTTTCAAGCGTGGAGTCGCTGAGCTCTATAGTCGGCGATACTCTTCGGATTCAAGCACCTCGGCGGATGACCACCTCCGTTATATGGTGAGTATGACGGCGATAGCTGGAGAAACGTTGCCCCTCCCGCTCCACCTCCCGCCCAGAGTGTTCGGTGAAGTCGACATGAGCAAGCCTCCTGCCCCGATGGAATTGATGGGGTCACCAGCTTTGTCGTCGTCGTCGACACCATCAGGTGCTGAGCTATCAGACTCGACAAAGGACGAGAAACAACGTGTCCGTTCCTCGCGATCCTCCTCGCCACGATCTAGCTGGAGCGCCAGTGACAGTACCAACGAGGTATACGCGCGGCTTCAGGCGATGAAGCTACGCGCGCTTCCTGCCACGCGCTTCCAAGAGTTTGACATGCGGCAGCCCCCCGCACCTGCTGCAGGTTTCTTCGGACAGAGCTCCAGCTCCGCTGATGAGAAGGACAGAGGGGGCGATGGCGAAGGCTCTCGAGCTGGCTCTGCGCAGCATGAACTACGAGGACAAGCGTCCAGCCAGCAATCACACCGATCGAGCTGGAGCGAAAGCGAGGCGAGCGACAACGTCATTGAGAGGCTGGATGGGAGGAGTCGTGGTCTACCAGCTCCGTCCTTCGCCAAGGGCTTTGATATGAGCCAGCCGCCTGCACCGATGCACGACGAGTTCGATCAGCATTCTCACAGTTCGGTGTCGTCGAAGGCTTCTAGCTTGTCCAGGGACGACGAAGGCGACGGTCAGGTGCCAGACTCACAACCGTCGTCACGAGCAAGTGAGAGCGACGACGACGTCTTTAAAAAGCTCGAGGCGATCAATCTCCACGGTCTGCCAGCCCCGCCGTCGCATGGCTTGGACATGAGCCAACCTCCCGCACCGATGGAGAGTCTGTTCAAGCAGTATTCGCTCCGATCGTCGTCTTCGGACGCTTCCGGCATCTCTGGACTCAATGGAGAAGCTTTCGACGGAGCTGGAGCGAGCAGCCTCGGCCGACGTCTGCCTCGTGATTTTGAGGAGGAGGAAGAGAAGCACCAGGCCGACGACGTCGACGTCGACTCAGCCAGCGACCAGTCCTTTGCATCAAGCGCGGAGACGCCTGCCAGCAAGAACGCAGCCAGCCTCTATGTCCCAGTTGGTGAGTCGGGCGAAGGCGTCGACGGCGCGTCGTTGGCAGAGGCTTTTCAAAAGCGGCACCCGCGGTTCCACCAGCGTGCGGAGCATCACCGGCAGGAGCTCGAGCGCCGTCGACAGCAGCACCTCGCTCGTCAGCAGCAGCGGCAGCAGGCTCAACAGACACAAGCGCTGACTCCGGAGGGAGACTCGAAGCGATCAGCGCGACCATCAAGTGTCAGCGGCGACGCCTCTCTAAGCGAGGAGAAGCAACAGATGCTCGGTCGCCTCGCAGCCGGCGCGCGCGCCAAGGTTTCGGACAGGGAGATGAAGGAGCGCAGCCGCCGGCTGTACCAGAATCTGCCCGAGGTGATCGAGCGCCGGCGGCAGGAGGAAGTGCTGCGCCGCCGCCGCGAGCGCCTCAACGAGCTGCGCGAGCAGGAAAAGGTACGCCGGTGCAGCGTCTAAGGGTGCTGGGGTGCTTGCCAGTTGCTCACGCGTGTTTGTGTGGTGTTGATGCAGGCGCGACGCCAAGCGCAGCGCGAGCGGCGACAGCAGCAGCAGCCGAAGGCATGAATGGCACTGACACAAGTCCGACGTTGGGTGGGTCATTCTATACCACGCTGCCGCGTTCTCGTCTCGGCCATAAGCGACTACAGAGAAGCGGATCCACGCGGTCTCCCTAGTGCTTGGCCCCTGCGTCCGCGTCGCTGGGCTCGCTCTCCTTCTTGGGAAGCACCGGGATGGTCTGCAGACGACGAGGAAGGAGCACAACGTCAGCCTCGCGAGGCCGATTCCCAGGCGCCGAGCGAGTATCAAGAGCCAGCAGGAGGCGGGACGCACCAGGTCGGGCTTGAGCACGGCGTGCATGGCGCTGGAGCCCGCGAAGAGCGAGCCCATGGCCGCCGAGAAGAGCGCCAAGTACTGCTTGACCGTCACCTGCGCCATGCTGAGAGCTGCGAGAATTGGTGGGTGGAATCGCCAGCGCTGGCTTTCAAGCTCGATGATTGGGTAAAATAGAGTCATATTCGCGTTTCATTGGCTGGAAATGGACGTCAAAGTGCTGATGGGCATCGCACCGCACGTCCAGACGGTCGAGATGCTGCGCGCGGGTGTCATGCGCGCGTTCGCGACGGCGGCCCCGCGGCCGGCGGCGGGCAAGCGGCCGCGCAAGAAGGGTCTCAGCCGGTTCGCCAAGGCTGGGCTTCCCTTGGTGCTGTTCGTTGTCGGCGGCTTCCTCGGGCTCACGCAGGTATTGATTGATACGGTGCTGGCTTTGGGTCGAGTCGTCACAAGTCATGGGGTTTGACGGTCGACTGACGCTCGGGGTGGTGGCGGGGATGGCTGTGCAGTTCATGGGCGGCAAGTACGAGGCGCGCGACCACGCCATCAAGAGCCAGTCGACGCGCGCGTTCGACCTGGACGAGGAGCACAAGGTGCGTCGCCTCGCGATGCTGGCACTCGCACACGGCCGTGCGTCTAGTTGCAGTCGTCGCGGCTGGGATGAGGCCCACATCTTCATGTGAGCAGGTGAACATGTGGACTCACGTTGTTGTTGCTGCGGTCGCGGGCTCCTCCTGCTCAGAAAATGACGCAGAAGCTCATGCTGGACGACTTTGAGCTCAAGCCCGTGCCGAAGCCCAAGGAGTAGTCGAGTCTCCAGCTGGCGCCGCCACGTCCTCTCGAAGCATGACGAGTCGTCATTGACGACTGCCTCCATCTAATACACGCGGCCCATTGCTCGCGAGGCGAAGGCCATCACCCACCACCTCGCCCATGCCCATGCAGGCATCAATTTCGCTCTCAAGATTATCCCGTTTTCGTTGTAAAAAAGACATCGCAAAGCGACAACCTCAATGCCCGAGTTGACGGACTGTCCATTGGCCACCTCGAAAGGCACCTGTGAACACTTGTCGATGCAGGCTCCGACTCTGGAGAGCGCACGCGGTCACGGTCAGCCGCGGCGCTCGCAGTCGGGAAGCAGCACCAGGATGTCTTCGAAGCGCTCTTGCGTCAAGGCACTCGCAGACGATAAGCATCAAAGTCTGGAAAACGCAGGCGGTCGGGGGTGTCCTCGAAACTCACACTCGACGAGCAGCATCAGCATGTTCTGCGAAGCGTTCGGGTCTCGGTTCACAGTCGTACCATGACATCCATTGGATCGACAATGGAGTACACTGTAGACTTTGACGGTTCGCTCGACGCC
>JAADYH010000120.1:0-36383 GCA_023338125.1 Phytopythium aichiense
AGACCAGCTCTTCGAGGTTGACCAGGTGAGCAAGCGCGGCCAGGCTCGGGATGCCATCAATCCAATCCAGGCTCAGGATCTTGACGGATGTCGGGATGTTCGATGACAACACGAAGTCGACTTGCCTCTCGTAATCCCAGTCGTTTCTCCTCTCTCCCCTCTTGGCGTCAGCATCTTTCGCGCCATCTTCCTCCTCGTTGCTCATCTCTTCGACCTCTTTAGGTTTGATAGCCACGTGCTCAAGCGCTGGGAACTCGCGCAGGTACGCTTGCTGCCACGCGTAGTTGATCTTCACGCGCCGAATGCTGCGCTTGACTGTCAGATTGAGCACCACGCGGTCGGCGTGGGGAGCGGCCGACGGGACGTGCCAGGCCGCCTGCGAGAAGAACCGGTGGCGCAGTGGCGAGTCGACCACGTCCGAGTTGAGCGCCAGCAGCGAGAAGCGGTCGGTCCAGTCCAGGAACGCGGCCACCTCGAGCCAGACGGTGTGGCTCAGCTCCACCGCCACCATCGTCAATTTGAACCTGAGAACTTGGGAGTGAGCTCTCCAACTGTGGAATCCGGATCAATGCCGAATAGACCCTCATGGGGTGGTATTGTTGGGAAGTGAGCTCCCCGCCCTCTGCATACTTTACTCAAGTGTATTGCGATCGCGAGGGATTTTCAGTTCAATCTGACAAGAGAAGAGCGGAAAGCAAGGGAAGATGGCGGACGACGGGGCGAGAATGGCGGCGGGCGTCAAGGCGCGCGCGTCGCAGGTGCGGGCCCTGCTGGCGCAGCGCAAGAACGAGGAGGCAGTGCGCGTGTCGCTCGAGGACCCGCCGATCCAGTCCAAGGCGGACGCGCTCAAGGACGAGAACGCGCAGACCGTCATGACGGCACTGGCCGCGTGCAACAAGGGCGAGACGCAGCGCGCCATCGACGCGCTTTCGCCGGAGCTCGAGGACAACCTGATGAAGTACCTGGCGCGCTTCCTCGGGCTGCCGTCGCAGAGCGCCGTCATCCTCGACTGGCACCAGAAGCTCGCCGCCAAGGCCGGCGCGGGGTGCATCATGCGTGCCTTCACGGAGCGCAAGCAGGTGTAAAGCGCGCGCCATCGGCTGCTCGGCTGGATAGACGCTGGCACAGACTAATGGGAGCCTTCGGCACGATGAACAGCGCCGTGGGTGGCATGTTGAACGACTAGGCTCGGCTACTGCTCGTCCCCGCACTCTTGCTCTACGAACGCCTTGACCAGCGCCATCGTCGCGTCCTCCGGGTCCTCCGTCAGGCCGCGGATGACTGTGAAATGGTTCTTGTCGTGCGCGACGTGGCGCCGCACGCTCTTCTGCAGGTGGCATCGCGCCTGTGAGTCGCCAGCCACGGGATCCGCCAAGACTCGAGCCGCTACGAACATGTCCGGCGTCGACCAGCCACTTCTCAAGCTCGCGCGCGTCCTCCTCGAAGTGGAAGTCCTGCTCCGCGGTTACCAGCATGAGCGGGATGTGGAGTAGCGGCGACTGCTGGCCCTCTTTCATCACCACCGACACGATGGACGCCTTCCGCCACTCCTCCACCCGCTCGCCGAACGCCGGGGTCACCTAGATGCAAACGGCCGTTAGCCTTGTCCTTGGCGCGATAGCATCGACTAAAGACGCCGTGCAGACCACTAGCTCCCCGTAGACAGCCGTGTTGGCGATGCGCACAATATTGTAGACGCCCGAGATGCCCACGGCGGCCTTGACGACCGCCTCGACGGGCTTGTCCAGCCCCACACCGCGCAGGAACTCCGGGTCCGCGAGCACCTGCATGACCAGGTGCGCGCCGGCGCTGTGTCCAATCAGCACCATCTGCTCCGGGTCGCCTCCAAACTGCATCGTTGGTCGTTAGCAAGCACTGGGATCGCACCGCGGGAGGGGTCAAAACAGCCAACCAACCGTCTCGGCGTTGTCGTGCAGCCACTTGACGGCCGCCGCGACATCCTGCGCGTGCGCCGGATGCCGCACGCCGGGCGAGAGCCGGTAGTTAACGGACGCGCCGACAAAACCGGCGCGCACCAGTGCCGCGTCGATGCCGCGGTTCAAGCCGCCGCTCTTGTCCCCGCGCTGCCAGGAGCCGCCGTGCACGAACACGCACACCGGCCGCTTCTTGGTCGCGGGCCCTCGCGGGATCGCGACGTCCAGCGTCTGGCTGCCGCGAGGAGCGGCCGACCCGGACGCAGAAGCAGGCACAGGCGAAGGCGAAGGCGCAGAAGCAACCACATGCGCGTAGCCCACGTCCTTCCAGGAGAACGGGCTCATCCGCGGCGGCGACCGCCAGCGGCGCAGCGCCATGGCGATTGACCGACCAGGTGTGGTCGAAATTCGGTAATTTATGGAGTACGGTACTGGTTGAAGCGCGTGCTATAACTTATGACGTATGCAGTGATGGTGACTGAAACAGTACAGTGACAAACCCACAAAGTACGCTCGCATGAAGGTCGGAGAGGGCGGGCAGGTTTGTTGTGCAGGACAGCGAGCCACGAGGTGTCCCCGCCGACGAAGACAATGGCGCGTCCGACTGTGAGTGAACCACGCATTTGTGGGCGGTGTATGGCGGTCGAGAGGAACCGCAAGACACATAGCTTCCTTTTGAGCCGTCGCTCGAGGCCAGACGCCCAGTGCTGACTGTGTTTTATCCTCTCCCTGGACGCGATTGTACAGCACCGCGCGTCGCTGCAGTTCCCGAACGCGCACAGCGATGGCATCTGGAGCACGTTCTGGACGTCGAACGACAAGATCCTGACGGGCTCCGTGGACGAGGTCGCCAAGTCCTGGTGCGGCTAGGAACCCCTGGGCCAGTCGAGCAATGCGCAGGATCTAACGGACACCTTGAAACCCGCAGGGACGTGACCAAGGACACGATCACGGTCTCGCAGCAGTACCCTGGCCACGTGCTGGGCACAATCTCCATCGTGGGCAACAAGGAGGGCTCGCACGCGGTCACGAGCTCGCTGGACTCGCAGATCCGCGTCCTGAACCTGTCGACCGGCGCCGTGGAGAAGACGATCGACGCCGGCCCCGGCGAGCTGTGGCAGCTGTGCTACAGCCCCGACGAGACCAAGCTCGTGTCGGGCAGCCAGCAGGGCAAGATCAACTTCTTTGACATTGAGAGCGAGAAGCTCACGCACGACATCCCAACGCAGGCCAAGTTCGTGCTCAGCGTCGCCTACGTACGTCTGTCTGTCTGTCTAAATGTTTGCCTCGGAATTGGAGGAGGCGCATTGTGCGCTGGAGTGTGCTCTTTCGTGTGCTCTCCCGTGGCTCATGATATTTTGCTGATGCTCGTAATGCGGTGCAGTCGCCGGACGGGAAGCAGATCGCGTGCGGTGGCTTCGACGGCTTCGTCGGCGTTTACGATGTCGAGTCCGGCGATCTTGTCCAGAAGTATGAAGGTGCGGCGAGGGCAATGCGAGGTCATGTGTTCCTCTCTGCGGCCACTGCTGACCGAGATGATGTGTGTCCTCCTACGGAATGCAGACCGCTCCAAGCCCGTGCGCTCCGTCACCTACTCGCCCGACGGCAAGCTCTTCGCCGCCTCGGACGACATGCACGTCAACGTATACGACACGTACGTAGACTCGGAGCGCGCATGGAGGAATCGTAAAGCTTTCATGTGGGTCTGACGGCGCTCAACCGCCTGCAGCACGCAAAACAATGCCGTGGCGACGCTGTCGGGGCACATCTCGTGGGTCCTGAGCGTCGCGTGCTCTCCGGACGGCCAGCAATTCGCCACCGGGTGCGTGTTGCCCCCATCATGTTCTGCTGGTGGAAGCCTCTGTACTGACGGCAGTGCATGACGGAGCAGTGGCGCGGACCGCCGTGTCAAGATCTGGGACCTGGGTATGCGTCGCTGCCTCACGACGTTCGACACGCACACGGACCAGGTACTGACTTGCTTGTGGCCGTCAGCTACCCCCCAGCAACATTCTAATCTCGCTCGTTGTCGCTGCGGTTGTTGGCACACAGGTGTGGAGCGTTGCCTACAACTCGACGGGTACACGCCTTGTCTCCGGTGGCGACGACGCCCTGCTGCAGGTGTACGAGACGGCGGCGGCGCCTTGATGGCAGGCAGCAAATAGCGCCGGTCTCCGCTTCCAGCCTCTAACGACGCGGTAGTGAATAGATCGCGGAACCTAGTGGTCTCGCAGTTCTCTTTCAGGTTGCTCGCAGTTCTTTATGATGATCGCCGGCGCACATCTCGCTCTTTATCTACGCTTCCGCTTACTTCTACTCCGCCTCGGCGGCATATTGCAACGCTGACACGTTCCATTGGGCTCCTTGGCGTCTGCGATGCCAACAGCCACCGGCAAAGTCATTGCCCTAGCTGCAGGTCGCTGCCTTCGACTTCTTGCTGCTAAAGTCGTAAGCGGTCCGAGTGGCGACAGGCCCAAAGTCGCATGTGCCCAACCGATTGCTCTTGGTGTGAATGCATACTCGGTCTCTCTGTTGCTGTGCTCGCAGTGGCGCTCCAATGACCGTGGACAAAAGGAACATGTTGAAGCATTGATGAGCATCAACTAAAGTAACAACAAGCTAGACTGACGCTGAGCTTGTCGACCGACACGTGGTGCCGGGGTTCTCGCTGTAGTCCGAGGCACATGGTGAAGCCGTCGGGCTCGTCGCCAAGGTACTCGGTTGCTTGATACTTGTCATACCCTTCTCCTCAACGAGTCGGCGGCCTCCCGACACCAGCGGCATCCATGCCAAAGCGAAGACCCGAGCGTTCCAGGCGTCGCACGACGCTGGCACGACTCGCCCTCTCCGCGGCCATCGATCAGTCTGCACGCGAGAACCAAGCGTACATCCTCAACCTGACTACCGGCGGGAGACGCGCGCGAGAACCAAGCGCGAATCAGCACCTTATGCGCGGAGAGTGAGGCTCCCCAGCACGCTGCGTGATGTGCCATGAAGGACTTCGACCGACCGTCTTTGCTTCACCAAGTGCCTCGGACTACAGCGAGGACCCCGGCACCACGTGTCGGTCGACAAGCTCAGCGTCAGTCTAGCTTGTTGTTACTGTAGTAATAGTTCTTGATGATAAAACGCCCATGGGTGGTGGTGGTACAAGCAGTCCGCCGTCTACGGCTTGTTGTCTATGGCCGGGAACGTCGGGGTGTCTCCCACGAGGTGCGCATTGATGGCGGCGGTGACCTCGGCGTACTTCTCATGCTGCACCGTGTGTCCGCACTCGTCGATGCGGATGACGTGGCGCGCCGGCGCGTTCACGAGCTTCTGCTCCAGCACATCCAGGCTCGAGATGTCGAGCACGCGGTCGTTCTTGCCCCACATGACGAGTGTGCGAGCCCGGATCTGAGGCAGGTACCCGTCCAGCACGGACGGGTCCTCGAGGCAGTCGGTCACGATCTTCTCGAAGACCGGCAGCTGCTTCTCCCGCTCCTGCGCGAAGGCGTTGGCGAACG
The DNA here is from genome assembly GCA_023338125.1 of Phytopythium aichiense. Taxonomy (NCBI): domain Eukaryota; phylum Oomycota; class Peronosporomycetes; order Pythiales; family Pythiaceae; genus Phytopythium; species Phytopythium aichiense. The sequence goes on from JAADYH010000120.1 coordinate 5,441, forward strand.
GCTTGGGGATCGTCCTCGGTTTGTGACTGATGAACTCGTTCATGGTGATGATGTCCTCGGCCGTGTGCGCGAGCAGCAGGTTCTTGCCCGTCTCCTCGAGGATGCGGAAGGCCTCGCTCTTCTTGGGCATCGTCACGCCCGCGGGGCAGATGAGTGTGAGCGAGCGTACGCGCGTCGGGTACATGCCGGCGTAGACGCCCGCGAGCATGCCGCCCATGGAGCAGCCGACAAGGTGCACCTTCTTGTCGGCCGGGATCTCGGACTGCAAGAACTCGTGCAGGCGCCGCGCCTGGCGGTCCACCGAGTAGTTCATTTGCGCGTCCGCGGGCGTCGTGCGTCCCTGGCCGGGCAGGTCCGGGACGATAACCTTGTAGCGCTTGTCGACGCCCCGCGCGACGTTGACCCACGATTCCTTGACGGAGCTGAAGCCGTGCAGGAACACGACCGGGTCCGTCGCGTCCTCGTCCTTGCCCTGCCGCTCGATGTAGGACCACGAGAACTGGTCCACCGTCGCGTTCTTGGACGAGAAGCCGGCGCAGAAGCGCAGCACCTCGAAAGTCTGCATGACCACGGACGTGAGCACCGACCCGATCATCGTCTCCGCTTCCTTTCCGGTCGTCGCCTTGTGCTGCTAATCGGGAAATGGACCAACGGCTGACCACAGAGACGCGGGGAGGCGAACGAGCACTGGACACGACGTCGAGGGCGAGCGCAGAGGCGGGAGGAAGGCAGCAAGGCGGATGATGCCGTGGGCAGGAGGGAGCTGCTCGACTTGTCATTGTGTGAAGTCAACCACCAGGAATGAATGTTCGGAATAATCGATTGGTGATTGGGTGAAAATCGAGGATAGGCGTGATATTATTGGGTAAAAAGGAGACCAGCAGCCGCAATCGCGCGAAAAAGTAATCGCGACCACCACTCTGGATGACTGGATGCACGCCGCACGCCAAGCGACACATAGTGAATCCAAGTGTTTGGGGACGGAACACGACAGACGACGGACCACCTTGCTGTGAGCAAGACCAGCACTCCGGCCTTCCGCCCCGCTGTCTCAAAAGCGTCGCAGTCGATGCTGCTGCAGCCATGGGCGGCCAAGGAGACGGGCCTGGGCGTGGCTGCGGCGGTCCGCCCGCAAGTATCCAGCCGGCGGCAATGGCGTCCAGCAATGGCGTCGGCGGCGCGCTATATGACTGTTCCAACCGAACGATCGGTCGATGCACGACGGTCGTCAGCGCGGAGACTCTCTGCGCGAGTGCTCTGGACGCTCCGGCAGAGAAAGACGACAGCGTCCGCATGGCGCGGCACTGGCATTGGTCTAGACGCTAGACTCTAGACTCTAGAACACGCATACGCAGCTCATATAACCAGCAGGAGAGGCTCCGTGCTGCTGCTGTTGCTAGCTTACCGCTGAGAGGACACTCCGTGCCGACGGACTCATGGGATGGAGCGGTAGACCATGCGGCGGCCCTGCGCGCGCGCCAGCATGAAGATGGAGGCGAGCGAGAAGATGGCACCCGCCACGAAGAAGGAGAATGCGTGCACGGCGAAGAAGCCGTCGAGCTCTTCCTCCTGGCTCTCCACCGTCGTCTCGACCTGCTCCGGCAGTGCGTGCGCCACTGGGATCGCGCCGATGGCGTCCTTGGTTGTAACGTCCGACGTGTCGAGCACGGGGTGAGCAGCGGCCGAGACGTCGAACGGCACGATGCCGAAGATCGAGCCGCCGTAGATGGGCTTTTCCTCCCACACGAGCTCCTCGTCGCTGATGTCGGGCTCGACGAAGGCGCAGTCGGCCTCAATACCGAGGTTGTTCTTGCCGCGTACGATCTTGAAGAAGCCGTTCATGCCCCAGTAGGTGCCCCATGAGTTGCGCACGTGCCAGTACTTGACGCCGTTCTCCTCGCCCCAACCGACGACCTCGACGTCGTGGTCGATGTCCATGAACCCCGTCTTGTCCTCGAGGATGCCGGCCTTGTATCCGTACGTGAACTCGTTGCTGCAGGCCACGCCGCACGTGATGGGGCCGCCGCGCAGGATCTCCTTCATCATGGCGAGCTCGCCCGACAAGTGGCCGTACTTCTTGGCGCGGTACCGCACCATCTTGGTCACCGGAAAGCACAGCGGCTTCTGCTTGCTCTGCGGTGTGTACATACAGCTGCGCCATCACCACCCAGGCACGAGAGGGATTGTTAGTGACAGCCCTTCCACCAGGACAATCGCATCGGCAACGTACTTCATGCAATAACCCTCGGGCGGACACGTGCCGTTGGTCGCGGTGAACTTGGTGTGGTCCGTCGCGTTGTACGGCAAGCACGACTCGTCCGGCAGACCGTAGTGCTGCATGAACTCGTACACGTCGGCCGCCTCACCCCCATCGCAGCCGCCCGAGATGCCGTGTCCAGGCGCGCAGTTGAGGAAGCTTTGGCGGCCGAGCATCACGTCCGGGCCTGTGAAGCCGCGCTTCTTGGCCATGATCTTGATGCGGTCTTGCGCGCTCGACATGGCGCCGTGCGCGTAGCACGAGCCGCAGTACTGCGGGATGTGCTGGTTCCACGAGGGCACGCAGAAGCCCTGCTCGCACCAGTCAAAGTGCGCCGGGAAGCCCTCGACCTCCTTGCGCTCGTCCAGCGACAGCGCCGGCAGCGCGCGTACTGACGGGTGCAGGTGCTCGCGGCCCTTCATGGTGCGCTTGCAGTGACAGCCCTCCTGCTCCTCTGGGTCCGCCGACAGGACCGCCGGCAGGACGGACAGCAGCGCCGCAGCGCAGACCATCCAAGTGGACAAGCGAGCCATCGTGACGCTCACTGGGCAGTTTGCTGGAGAATCGAAGCGCGTCTCTCGGTGGGCTCAGCAGCCGGCGGATTGAGAAGTGGGCCGCCCGAACGGATGCGCTGAGGAGTCGAATTCTCGCGACCGCTTCCACGCCGGAACGAGAAGAGAAGGCGGCCGATCCGATCCAATGGACGTCAAGGATCCAACGGATCCAATGGCGCGTGGTCGCACAGGCGCGCAACAAATATACGGCCACCCGCGTCGTTTCGCGTGCAAAGCTCTTCGTTGTGTTTTATGCAAATTACAGAAACGACCATGCCAACTTCAACTCGTCTGAGCATAACTTGATCATGACCCCAAAGGTGATGGATGTGTCCGGATTTAGACTGTCATGCAGGTGCTCGAGCGTGCATTTCCTCTGTGGAGGTCAACGACGGGTGCTCATGGACACCAAGGCGCAGCGCGAGGCGCAGCTGTGCATCGCGAGCGCGAGGGCGGACATTGAGGAGGACGGGCGGCAGCTGCAGGCAACCAAGGACGACATCGCGCGAGCGCTCAAGGCGGCCGAGGACCTGACGGTCGAGGCGCACCGGCTGCATGAGCGCACCAAGGAGCTAGAGATGGACGAGGAGGTGCTCAAGAAGTCGCAGGAGGCGGCCGTGCAGGAGAAGCTTGGCGCAGAGAAGCGGCTAATGGAGGTCGGCGGGTACGAGCGAGTCGTGCGCGTCATGCAGAAGGAGCTGCGCGACGCCAAGAGTGAGCTCCAGCGCACGAAAGGTGCGTACTCCATGACAAAGTGACTTTGTCCGTGTACTTCCGATCTCACCGTGGATATGAGCGCTCCCAGATGAGAAGACGCACATTGTGAGCGAGGAGAAGAAGCTGCACGGAGAGCTCGTGAACCTGCACGCAATCCTCCAGAAGATCCGAGCGCACAGCGCCAAGCTGCAGGAGGAGTACAACGCCGTGGTAAAGGACAAGCATGAGACGGAGGACAAGCTGCACCGTCTCTCGTCGATCTTGCAGAAGACGCTCGAGGCGTCCAGCCTCGCCAGCAGCCCGCCGCCGGCTCCCGCCAGCTCCATCATTCCGAACGTGTCGCCGTCCAAGTCCGCGACCACCGCCAGCTCCTCCTTGTCCTCCACGCCGCCAACCTCCACCGACTCTAGCGCGTCCAAGAGCCCTCCACGCGCTCCGTCGCCCACGCGCAAGCTGCTCGCGTTCCTGTCGCCTCGCTCTCGGTCCGCCAGCACTGCAGAGCATCCGCATCAGCCCGCGTCCGCTGAAAATAAACTTTGACAGACTTTTATCGGTACCCTGACGACTGTTTGAATTCATATTCGCTTCTCTCTTTCCAGTGACAGAAGTTGACGTTGAACCCGGGGTTTTCAACCGGCACAACAACGAGATCTTGGCCATCGCAGGAGAAGGAAGGCGCGGCTCAAGGCGTCAGGCTGCTGCTGCTACTGGGGAAGGCGCGGCGTAGTGTACAAGCCATGGACAAGTACCGGCGCGTAGAGAAGGCTCGGGCCCCGGAGGACGCGGCGCCCGCGGGTCCGAGCGAGGTGCGCATCACGCAGCAGGGCAAGGTGCGCGCGTACGTCTCGTACGCGTCCGGGCTGCTGACGGTGCGTTCTATCGCTTCAAGGGCTGTCTGAAGAGACTGCAGACGCCTGGTACTGACGGCTGGAGCGGCTGACTCGGCAGCAGGAGAAGGAGCGCGCGGTGGTGCTCAAGGCCATGGGCCACGCGATCAGCAAGGCGGTGACGGTGGCCGAGGTGCTCAAGCACCGCGTCGCGGGTTTGCACCAGGTGACGCAGCTCTCGTCCATTGAGACGCTGGACGTGTTCGAGCCGCTGGAGGAAGGGCTGGACCGCGTGGAGAGCAAGCGGCACATCCCGGGCATCTGCATCCGGCTGTCGCTGGACCCGTTGGACGAGAGCGACCCGGGGTACCAGGCGCCGTTGCCAGCGAGCCAGGTGTCTCCGCCTCTGGCGTCCACGCGCGGGCACAGAGGGGGAGGAGGCGAGCTCAAGCCGTCGCGGCGCTTGCGTAGTGCGCGTGGCAAGAAGGGCGACGGCCAGCAGGAGGACGAGGCCAACACGGACGAAGAAGCGGCCGTGGCCGATCAGGAGCCAGACGACGAATACGTCGAGGAGAGAGCCATCGCCGCAATGGGCAGGGTTCGAGGCGGCAAGCGTGGACGCGGAGGTCGCGGGCGCGGGCGGGTGCGTGGAGGCCGAGGCGACGGAGAAACCATGGACGCGGACAGTCTCACCGACTCGACAGACCGCGGGGTCAACGACCTTGCTAGCACCGCTGCAGCGCCTGCAGACGGCACGGACGGTGATGCCGTGCCATTGACTGCAGCCAGCGGCAAGAAGAGCAGTCGCAGCCGTCGGTCGGGGAAGAAGAAGAAGTCTCCCGCTGATGCGGATGGCACCAATGACGGGGGCGGAGGCAGCGAGGAGCCGGCGCGCGACGGCAGTCGCAGCCGGGGGCGAGGTGGGCGAGGGAGAGGCCGGGACCGTGGCGCTCGTCGAGAGCCGAAGGCGTCGAGCGAGGTGACGGAGGGGCCGGCAGCCGCTGCGGCGGACTGAGTCTCTCGAGGCGCTGAGTGGAGATGCAGCGCACTGCGCTAGGCTCGTCTGTCGTGGTGAGTGCGCAGGTGACGACACCGGTGGGTCTCCATGAAGGTAACATGGTTTCTGCGTTGGATATTACTTCATTGCGTTGGGTCCCAACGCATGAATGTCACCGCCCCATGGACACTTGCGCATGGACTCGCCACTCTCACACCAACACGAGAGCGCGATCGGCTTGGACGGAACCACATTGACAGCAAAAAGACAGGAGCAGCTGTCGCCATTTTCACACGTGGAGAACGCAGATCGAGCCAACCGGGATCTCGTCGACATACCTTTCATCCCCACCTATAAAAACTACCACATCCCGCCCGACTAGCAGCACTAAGCCCTCGCTCGTCGCCCCCTCTAACGACCGCCTCTAACACTCGTCACGGCAGGAGCACGGGGTGCGCACGGATCGGTAGGCGTCTACTGACGCTGCTGGCGCCGGTCGCCGCTCTGGCCACCGCCGCGACGACCTCCCTGCGGACGGAAGCCACCGCGACCACCACCACGGCCACCACGACCACCGCGGCCGCCACGGTCGCCACCACGGTCACCACGGTCATTGCGATCGCCACCGCGGCCACCACGGCCGCCGAAGTCGCCGCCCGAACGGAGGTCCATCATGCGTTCGTTGTTGTCGACGATCTGCGAGAGCTTGTCGGCGTACTGGAGCGCAGCGATCTGCAGGCTCGAACGCTCCGTCTTGTGCAGCACGATGGCCTGCGACGCCTGGTCCCACGCTCCCGCGAGCTCCTCGTTCAGCATCATCTTGGACACGACGCTGTGCACAGTCTTCTCGTCCAGCTCGAACATCTCCGTGAGACGCGCGAGCGACACCGAGTCGTACTCGGCGCTGAACGCCAGCAGGTACGTGCGGAGAGCCTCCACCTGGACCTTGTGCTGCACCATCTCGCGGATGCGCTGGGGGGCACCAGTGCCCGGGATCAGGTCCCAGACGCTCAGACCAACCAGCAGCTCGGCGCACGCGCGCCACGAGCCCTGCGCAAGCAGCTTGGCGGCGGCGACGACGTGGTCACGCGGGTTCTCAGGAGGACCCTCAAACACGAGGCGCTCGTGGTACTCGAGCAGCTTGCGGAACGCCTTGGAGATCATGCGCTTGCGCTCGGCTACGCGCGAGTTGACCATGTTCGGCACCTCGAGCAGCATGGCGCAGACAAGGTGGCACGTCTCGAGCAGGTCGAGGTTGATGTGCATGTGGTACGGCACCTGGCGACGACGCTCAAGACGCTCCTGATCCACGTCACGCTCCTGGAAACGGAACGACTGCATGCCTTGGGCAAGCAGCTCCTTGGTGCGGGCACCCGTGCAGATCTCCGAAAGGCACGCGTGCGCTTCCCAGACAAGGCCAGCACGGAACGCGCACAGACCCAGCTGCGCCATCATGCGGTTGAACAGGATCTGCGTCGGGATGTCCGCGTCCGTGATGTTGTCCTGGATGTGCGACATCAGCAGGAGGTCACGCGCCTCGTGGAAGCGGTCGTGCTGAGCGTGGTGGTACACGCGGCAAAGCATCGCACGCGTCTTGGCGCGGATGTCCGCGTGCTTGAACACGAACAGGCACACCTCGCGAAGCTCCTTCTCCGTGTCCAACTTCTCCACGTCCACAGTCGGCACACCCGAGATCGAGGCCGGGTGCACAGTCGCCGGGTCGAACTCAGCCACAGGCACCTTCGACGCACCGTTGCACGCAGGGTGGAGCAGCAGCGGGTCACCGAACACCGCACGCTTGGCCTGCGCCTCGTGCAGAGCCGTCGCGATGGACTCGTGCTTGTAGTAGATGAGCTCGGCGCGGATCAGAGCAACCGTCGAAGCGCGAGCGAACTCGTGCGTACGCTCGTAGTACGTCTGCACGCGCTGAGCAGCATTGAGCAGCAAGCCCTCGTCGAACAGGCGCGTAATGTACTCGCTCGTGTGGGGATCCGTCTGCTGGAGAGCCTTGGTGTACTCCTCCGACAGACGCTCAATGAACGAAGCGAGGTCACCCGACACCTTGATCTTGCCCTTGCCACCGGCCTTCGGCAGCGTGTCCACGTAGTTGGTCGCCTCCTCCTCCTCCTTGTCCGCATCAGCAGCGACGGTGCCAGCAACGGCATCGCTGATCTCGCGACCGACCTTCAGGATGTCAGCCTGGTCCTCCGACGTCAACGGGGCGATCGAGAAGCCCGGGTTCTGCTCGAGCACCGTCAGGATCGAGTTCACATCGGCGTGCGCCTGCTTCCACTGACGAGCCGACATGACGCGGTCGATCTTGCCCGAGGCGTCGAACATCTGCGTGCCAACAAGGTACATGCTCGCGACGACCTCGCGCGCAGGCCCGAGGCGGCGCGCGTAGTTGGCGAGCTTGCGCAGCGTCGCCAGCTGCTCCGACAGCTCCGTGCCCTTCTTACCGCGCATCGCCACAATCTCCTTGATGCGGCGGTCGAACTGGCTGATCGTGAGCTTCAGCTCCTCCTCAACCGGCTTCTGGGGAGCGGCAGCGACCTCCTTCGCCTCGCCACGGGGCTGCTTCGGCTGCCTGGGGCCCTTGACAATCTTGGTCTTGGTCTCCGTCGGCGCCTGCTTCAGCCAGAACTGGCGGCCCTTGCCCTTCGGCAGCTCGTCGTCGTCCGACGACGAGTCCTCCGAAGACTTCTCCGAAGACGGCCACGAGTCGTCATCGTCATCCGATCCCGACTGTCGAAACAACACGGAACCACATCGTCAGCGTTGCTCATGAGAAACTCGACACCGGGTCAAGTTGGCGTACCTCGTCATCGTCGTCGTCGCTGGCCTCCTCGTCCTCCGACTCCTCCTCCTTGGAGGCGTCCTCGTCCGACTCCTCCGACGAGTCCGAGGCGTCTGAGGACGACTTGCTGTCGTCGCTGCTGCTCTCGTCCGACGAGTCCGACGAGCTCTCCTCCTCGCTGCTGCTCTCCGGGTGCGCGCGGAAGGCCTCGAGCTCGCGCTGCATGGGCTCGAGCTGCTTCTTGATCTTGCCCTTCATGCGAATGAAGGCCTTGCTGTTCTCCTTGCTCATCTTCTTCTGCTCGGCCTTGTTCTTGAGCTTCTCCACGAGCAGGTCCTCGAGTGCCACCATGGTGCGCACGAACACCTTGGGGTGCGTGCCCGCGGCCGTCTTGACGGACCCCTTGGCCTTGTCCATGAGCTTGAAGAGCGCGTCGAACTCGGTCTGGATCTGCGTCCAGTCGTTGATCTTCATGTGGTTCTTGAGCGCCGTGCACGCGCGCTCGACGCCCTCGAGCGCCTTGTCCTTGGCGCTCTTGACCACGCGCGTGTCGTCCTCCGAGTCCGAGTCCGAATCGACGGCCCAGCGCGAGGCCGCGCGCGCCTGCTGCTGCTGCGAGATCTCGACATCCGAGCCCTCCGACAAGTCGCTCTCCTCCTCGGACGATGAGCCGCCCGCTGCCCAGAAACGACTCGCCATGGCTGCTGCTACTACTCGCGCGTCTGCTGCTGTTGCTGCGCTATGAAGGGAGGGAGGGAGGGAAGGCGCTCGCTTGCTTGGCGCCGACCTTTCTCGCTTCCTCTGGCCCTCGACCGGGTTCTGCTTCTGTCTATAGCTTGACCGCCTTCCCCCTCCTGACGCGGCAGATATCACTGGCGCACAGACCGGGTCCCCAAAAGAAGCGGATGTGTCCCGAACGCAAGAGGAACGTGCGTACTACATATGCCCTGATAAGTACGAGTGTGGAAACAGCATCTTCAATGCAGCATGTGGAGAAAGGCGGCTGGTTGAAGGAGGAAGTCCTTTCCTTCAACGCGTTCCAGTCCGACCGACGCGATGGACGCGGCGACAAGGAGGTGGAACTCACTACTGCAGGTTGGTTTTACTATCGGTCTAGAAGGGCGGCGCTTACCAGCATCACGGCTGCGCGAACTTGAGCTGGTTGCCGGCGCTCGCGGTGACGCCCGGCGACCGCAGGTACGTCAGTCCGTGGCTCGGCGTGTCCAGCAGCGTCGAGTAGACCTGGCGGCCGTTCGCGTCGCCAGTGCCCGCGTGGCGCGCCAGCACGCGGCCTCCGCGCTCGCGCCGGTGCTCGTACTTGCGCAGGCACTCGGTGAGCGGGAGCAGCGCGAGGCACATGGCCAGCGACAGCGCGTTCAGGTACGTCAGGTCGCCGTCGAAGTGCGCGTTGGACAGGTACACGGCCGGGTACTCGACCAGGCTCACGATCGAGCTGATCGAGAAGATGACCCCCATCAGCGAGCCCAGGTTCGTGAGTCCGAAAGTCTTGGCGGTGAACGCCGACATGACCGCGTACAGGAACGCGCGGAACGCGGTGAACACAAACACCGTCAGGCACTGGAGCGGGAGGCTCGGCACCAGCGTCAGCAGGCTGTACAGCGAGCCGAGGACCGTCGTGAAGAGCAGCGCCAGAGCGAGTCCGCGCGTCTCCACGAGATGGTCGATAGCGGGGACGAAGACGAACCCGACCGGCAGCACCACGCTGAAGATCTTGGTGTACTTGAACCCGTACTCGGCGTCGCCGTAGTTTTCCAGCAGCTTGTTGGCCGTGCCGATGTAGATGGTCGCGCGCAGCACCTGCACCGCCGCGAAGATCAAGATGTACGCGAACTCGAACGATCGCATCTGCCGCGTCATGGCCACGTCGACGAGCGAGAACGCCTCGTTGCTCGACTCGCCTGGCAGCAGCTCTTGACTCTCCAGGTGCCTGCCGGTGCTCGGCAGCGTCTTCGCCTCAGTATGTACAGCGCCGTACGACTCTCCAGCATTCGAAAGCGCGTTTGCCAGCAACGCCTCCGTTGAAGAAGCTGCCTTCTTGCCCGGCGACAGAGGCGACACGCCACGGACGGTCGGAACGATCACGTCGTCAAGGGAGCAGTCCGCCTCGATATCCACGTCGCCAATCCTGGCGGCCTTGTCGTGCAGGTGCCGCTCGTTGACACCCCAGAGCACGATGAGCAGAATGTAGATGACTGCTGCGACGACCGCGAGTCCGAGGAAGAGCTGCTGCCGCGTCGCCCCGAAGCGCTCGTGGATCGTGTACAGCACGAGGAACACGACGCTGCTGCCGTCGAACAGGCAGCTGATCGCGGCGAGGATGGCCGTCTGGTACTGCATGATGAGGAAGCTCGCCGGGAACGACGCCATCATGGTGATGCACCCGCCGAACGCGATCAGCAGGTACGCGAGCACGAACACGTCGAAGGTCTGCGAGTCCGCGAGCGCCAGCAGCACGATCCCCGAGATCTCGACCAGCGCCGCGGCCGCCGTCGCCACGCGCGGGCCCAGGTAGTCGAGGAAGACGCCGATGGGCAGCGCGCCAGCGTTCATCGCGACGGACGCCACGGCGAACATGAGGTTGAGCTTGTTCTCCTGCGCGACGCACGAGGACTCGTCGTCCCCGCACAGCTCGACATACTGCTGCTCCTCCTGCAGCAGCAGCAGCAGCGGCGCCCAGCCGAACACGAGGCCCGTGAGCAGCAGGTCGGACGCGAGCACCACCAGCACGAGCGCCAAGCGGGTGGACACCATGCTGCACGGTCTCCAATGGTGGGGTCGGTATTTATATCGGCGGGCGGCCAGCAGAGGCGCGTCGAGTCTCCGCCGGGAAGTGGCGCGGCGCAGCAGCCGAGCGAGTGGGTGGACTCGAGTGATTCGCTCCGGAGCTGAAGCTTCTCCGAGTGACGGAAGGTTGGCGAGTGACGGACGTCGCCCATCTCGTCCAGCTCCAAGCGCTGGCCACCAGCGCACGCATTCACCGGGAACGCCTTCACCCCTCCACAAGGGCAATATGTCGGTAAGTCGAGGCCAATTTCAAGATGGACCAACGATGTTGCTAATCACTCATGTTCGTAAAAACAGGTGTTTTCAATCGAACTTAGACGAGCGCGCCGTGGGAGCAAAGTCGGGAAAGAAAAACGAGCGATTCCGCCGCAAGCAGCAAGCGAGCCTGTCGCCCACTGCCCGCGATCACGACGCCAGCACCCGCTGCACGCGATTGCGAGTCGTGATTCAAGGCTCGTGGCGCGTGCATTCCGTGCCTCGGGATGGCAGGCGCTGCGGCGGTGGCGGTCGAGGCGCAAGGGTACAAGCTCCACGTGAGCTCGGTCGCTGGCGTCGAGTCGTGCTGCTACGTGGACTCGCTCGACCTGGCCTTCGACCTCGGCTGCCTGTTCGGCAAGGTCGTGAGCAAGGCGCACGTGTTCATCACTCACGGCCATGTCGACCACATCCAGGCCTTCGTGGCGCACGCGGCGCGGCGAGCGCTCTGGCAAATGAAGCCGGCCAACTACTACGTGCCCGCGCACCTCGCCCCGCACATGCGGCAGCTGCTAGAGAGCACTGCGGCCATGCAAGAAGACGCTCCCTTTGCGGCAAACATCGTCCCGCTGGAGCCATTCGAGCAGGTCAAGCTCCCAAACAACGTGCTTGTGCAGGCGATCCCGACGTCTCATCGCGTGCCGAGCTTGGGTTACGTCGTCTACAAGGTGAAGCGGCAGCTCAAGAGCGAGCTCGTCGGGGTGGACGGCAAGGCGATCGCAGAGCTCCGGCGACAAGGAGTTCAAGTCACTCAAGACACCGCGACCCCGGAGATCGCCTACACTGGAGACACGACTGCAGAGGTATTTCACTCGAGCGTGAGAGCGGCGGCGACGGGGGACACAGAGGCAGAGCACGCCATGCGCGACCTCTTGCGCGTCAAGGTCCTGATCACGGAGGTACGTTCGACGCATGCGCAGCCAAGAGAGAGAGAGAGAGAGAGATGTTGCTGCGTGCGCTGTCGCTGATTTGGAATCATGAGTGTTTACTTCAACGAGCGAAGGCCACCTACGTTGACGACATGAAGACCGCCGCCGACGCCGTCGCTCGTGGTCACATCCACCTCGATCAGGTACGGAGTCCATGTGCCCGAACGTCGCGCTAGTTTATTCTCTGGGTTGAGCGCACATGAGAAATCGTTGCGACGCCATGGGAGCGTCGCAACGCGGTGGTCGTCTCGCTGCCACTGACCATCATCGCCCCTCTGTTGATCGTTCGCGCAAACAGATCGTCGAGCTCGAAGAGGCGCTCGCGCAGGTGCAGACTCTGCTGCTCGTGCACTTCTCGGCGCGCTACAGCCGCGAGCACCTCGCGGACGCGCTGGCCCATCGTGTTCCGGCGTCGCTCCGCGCCAAGATCGTGCTGGGGCGATGACGGGCTCGTTTCCACGTGGGACTCAAAGGCGTTCCATAGATCCAACTGCGGACGAATAGGTGCACCGCCGTTATCGATGGCACCAAGCGGCGCGAGCCTTTGTGAGATCCTGGTCACCCTGACTCCGTCCGACGTCTCCCCGTCCGGACATCCATGGATCCAGGATGACTCGGTGGGACTGATACACACACATCCTGTTCCTGTTGTTGTTGTGAAGGTTTTGATATTCATCTCGTCTGATCTACTTGACATGGGGAGTTTGCCTTCCGATTATAAATATGGTACTCAGCCGACGTGTCGGCCGGTCAGTGATACAGGCTCTGGACGCAACTGACGGCAGTGGGCGGCGAGCCGCGGCTCAGCTCAGCCCCAGAACTCGGAGAAGTTCTGCGCGGGAATGGGTCGCGACGCGCGCAGCACGAGGATCTCGTCGCGCAGCAACATGGGCATGGGAGCGGGCGACCGGTCGAGCGCCTCGGCCTCGCCCACGGTCACGTCGTCCGAGAAGCGCACCGAGCGCTTCTTGGTCAGCGGCTTGCCCTCGTTCGTGGCGGCGGCGGCGGGCGCCAGCAGGTCGGACGCAGCGCGCTCGGCGGCGTCGCTGTTGGCCTGCTCCAGCACCGTGCGGCGGCGCTGGCGGGAGATCTTGTCGTTGGCGCGCTCGATCTTCTCCAGCACGGCCAGCGCGCGCTCCCACTGGTTCTGCAGGCACAGCGCGAGCGCGTGGCGCCGCGAGTTCTGGATGAACGTGATGGCGTAGCGGATGTTGTTGCACGCGAGCAGGAACGGCGACATGGGGTCTTCCGCCTCGAGCGCCGCAGCCACCGCGGCCGCCGACGTCGCCGGCACCGCCGAGACCACCGCACTCATGTCAGCCACGGCCGGGTTCATGTCAGCCGCCGCCTTCTGGGGAGACGCGGTGGGCGACTGCTTGCACGCCTTGGACGTCGGCGCGTCCTCGCCGGCGGCGCCGCGCGACCGCTTGAGCATGCGCGCTTGGGTGGCGGCGGGCGTCAGCGGCAGCACACAAGGGGAACTCATGCACTCGCCGAGCTCGCGCGCGGGGTCGTCGCTGTGCGGGGGAGGAATGGCGGGCGATCAGCCGGCTGCTATTGGAACAGACCGCGAGGGGCAGTGAATGGCGCCGCGAGTCGTCGTCGTCGTCGCCGAGAATTCGCAAATGGGTCATGGCCGACCGACGGACCGATCGCCATCCGAATTATTACGGCGGCGCGGTCACGAATGAGGTTCTCGTGTCCGCGACGACCACACACCGCGACCGCACAATGCGAGACTTGGCGTTTGTATGCCGAGCCACGCGGGCCAGCACTCACGGCGCCATAGTGGAGCCAAGTGGTCGTAACTCGCCAGTCTCGGAGAAGCCGCCGAACCCCCGGGGTAGGGCTGCGTCCGAACCGCATTTTCTCACCCGACTTTTTTTTCTCACCGAGCCGTCGCACTTGGTGTCTTGGGAAATGTATGATCACGGTACCACGACCATCAATCTCCAGGCACTCACGGACTCCAACGGCAATCAGACGACAAAAAACAGCCAGCGACTGGTGGTGGGTACGGCCAGTGCGCCGAACTGCCGCGCGCTTGTTACAAGCGACGCCTTATTCTCAGCGTCATCATCATGCAGGCGTCTCTTGCAACCAAGCAGGCGGCGTCAACTTGGCTCGAAGCTTCCTTCCTTCCTTCCTTCCACATGGACAAGGATGGCCACTGCGTTGAGCTATTGTTAGGCGTCGTGGCTCGCTCAAGCGCCGGCGAAACCTTCCGCCAATCGGTGGTGCGCGAACGCCCGGCCTCACGCTTGAAACCGCAGCCACTGGTCGAGGAGAGAGGGCGGCGGAAGGCGCCAGCGATAATGATGGACGACGCCCTTGCGCCGCTTCAGCTCGCAGCAAGCGGCAGCGCGACATGCAGCCATCCGCCCATTGCAAGAAGGCAGATCTGGTCGGGTCGGCCAGCTGGCTGCAGGTGAGCAGGTGTGCAGGTGAGCAGCAGGCTGGCAACATGCTGCAGTGCCTGTTGGTGGTGTTTGGAGCCCGAAACCTGCGTGTTCACTGTCACGCTCAATACACTGCGTTTCACAATGTATCGTGTGATGTGGGCACCAGCTTGCCGCCCCAGACGGGAAATGTCCGCGCCAGGTTCAACCGCGACAGCTGAGCACAGCGCGTTCGCAATCCTCGATCCATCGTGCGTGCAGTGGGCCACTGCACACACACACACACAACTGCTGTGCACAGGCGGAGGAGAGAGAACGACGGCCGCCCTGCTGCCGCGATTCGCGTCGACGACATGCTGGTGGTCCTACAGTTGTCACCGCCCACGCCATCACGGCGGCTTGGCGACACCGACAGACGTGCCGATCCCCTGCGCACCGAACGATTTCTTTCGACGATCCAGCGCAACTCGCGTGCGTGTCGTTGCTTGTGGCGTGCCGACCTTTTTGAACGAGTCCGCCATTCGGTAAAGAAAGACACGGCGAGAATCCGATGGGCGAGCCAACGACAGCGAGACGCTCGCTTCTCCGCTCCGGCGAGCGATACAGCGACCGTCCGAGGTGGCGACCAGTGCGGTGCCACTGGCTTAGCCAGCGATCGGCACTGTATCACGTGGGCAGTGCCACCCCCAATGCCGTACAAATGCAAGGCGCTAGCGAACTTGCCACCGCCGGACGTAATCTTCAGTCCGTCCTTCATCGGTGCAGTGTCGACATCCGCGCTTCGCCTCACCCATGGCTCTGCCACGCTGAAGTCGTCATTGGTGCACATATAGTCGCCACCACTTGGGAATCGTCTTCATTTGCGATCGATTGACAAGGTTGCAGCGAGCTCACGGGAGTCCACCCAGCGCCTGAGGCAGCACACCACGAAGCTCGCGACGACGATGATCTCCCCTCGGTTGACATCCCCTTCGTCGTGAGCGTCCATCCATCGTCGCTTGGCGCTGCTGGAGTCGTGGGCAACGCTCCGATGCGAGGCAGACGAAGTTCGATTAGCGGTCTGATCCATCTCAGACAACGACGTGACAACATGTTGAGTTCTGTTGTCGTCAGTCAATCCAAACCCAACCCAACACATCCACACCTGTCGCAGAGATTGTGCTTTGCACAAAGCCTCGACATTTGGATCCAACATGCAGACCCAACATATTCGCACGCATTCCTCCATTTGATCAGAGTGATGGTCTACAATCGTACTTTGCCTCCTCCATCACGGTACAGTCCTCAGCACCAACACTCACCTCAGTCAGAGCAAGCAAAGCGCATCAAGAAGCAAGCCTCCCGGCCATCAGACCCGCCAGCTCTCTCTCTCTCTCTCTCTCACTCTCTCTGACCGACCGACCGCCGCGCGCATCATGAGCGGCCGCATCTCGCAGCCCGTGGGCAAGGTGCTGCTGACGAACGTGGCGGTGGTGCGCATCAAGAAGGGCGGCAAGCGCTTCGAGATCGCCTGCTACAAGAACAAGGTGCTCAACTGGCGCAACGGCGTCGAGGAGGACATCGATGAGGTGCTGCAGATCAGCAAGGTCTACGAGAACGTCTCCAAAGGCAAGTTCGCCAAGAAGTCCGACTGGGTCAAGGCCTTCGGCGTGCAGGACGAGGAACAGGCCTGCCGCGCCATCCTGGACCACGGCGAGCTCCAGGTCTCCGAGGGCGAGCGCAAGGCGAACGTCGAGAAGTGAGCCTGCTCCGTGCCTTCTCCGTGGCGCAACAGCGAGGACTAACCGGCTGCGCTTGTGATCCACAGTATGTTCCGCGATATCGCCACCATCGTCGCCGACAAGTGCGTAAACCCGACGTCCAACCGTCCGTACCCGGTGCGTGCGTGCTTGTCTTGCTGCACGCTCGATCGCCTGGCTCCCTGACACCGGACCTCCTCTCCGTTCTGATGCGAGCAGTACAGCGTGATCGAGCGCGTGATGAAGGAGATCCACTACGCGGTGATCCCGAACCGCAGCGCCAAGCAGCAGGCACTCGAGGTGATCAAGAAGCTCGAGGGCCACATCCCGATTGCGCGCGCCAAGATGAAGATCCAGATCTCGGCACCCGCGGCTGGCGCCAAGCTCATCAAGGCTGGAGTGCTCAAGGACGGCGCCGAGATTGTCGACGAGTCCTGGGGTGATTCAGCCCGCATGGTCGTGCTCATCAACCCCGGATCGTTCCGAGTGGTGGACGCGTTGGTCCAGGAGCACGCCGCAGGTACGCTTGGTTCGATGGGACAGAGCACGTTGGGTCATCAGTATCTGAGCTGTGAATGATGCCCAGGTGTCGGCTCGCTGGAGGTGATCGATCTGAAGAGCCACAAGGAAGGCGAGCACACGATCGATGACGAGCTGAGCCAGAAGACGGAGCGGATGGGGTTGGGCTCCTCAGCCTCTGCCCCGAGCTCGACCGCTCAAGCGGCGGCACCTGCGGCGGCAGCGGGAGACAAGAAGACGCGTCCATGCAGCACGTGTGGCGGCGACTTCAGCTCCGACATGCAGGCCTACCGCGAACACTTCCGCACCGAGTGGCATCGCTTCAACCTCAAGCGCAAGGCCAAGAAGCTGCCGATCGTGAGCGAGGGCGAGTTCAACGAGCTCGACCCGGAAGAGATCAGCTCCTTCTTCGCGCTGCTGACCTAGTAGGAGTCGAGACAGACTCAAGTAAGCGTGAACATTGCGCGAGGCGAACGAACCCGTTTAGGCTGCTTCATTCCTCGTGGGTATCACTGATGACCTCGCATAGCTTTGGCATGAAGGATCGGCCTCTGTCATGCAGCCGCACTGATCCTGCTCGTGACGCTGCTGGCCGTGCTGTGCCGGCGCGGCCGCAGCCCAGTCGTGGAGCGCTTGGAGGCGGATAGACGGCGCTCTTTGTCACTGATGCCGCCATCTTCATCTCCGTGGACGGAGGGCGGCTTGGCCACGTACACCTTCGGCCGATCAAACACTTTGATGGCGTCCTCGATCTCTCGCAGCTTCGATTCGAGCTCGTTCTTGCGCCGGACCTGGCTCAGCGTCTCGACGCGCAGTGGCAGTCTGTTCATGCGCAGCCGCGCTTCTTCAAGCGACGCGGCCAGCACCTGCAGCGTGCGCAGCCGCTCCTCCTCTTCCAGCAGCACCATTCCCGGCGGGCAGTCGGGGTCGGGCGCCTCCCGCCGCCGCTCCTCCTCCTCTTGGGCCCACTGCTCCTTCCGCTCGAGCAAATACTTGGGGATGCGTCCAAAGCTCGAGTGGCGCGCGCGTTGGCGGCTGTCCTCGCCGTCCACGGGCTTCGGTGGCGACTTTTTGATCACCTCCCACGCGTTCGAGTTGACAAAGTCCACCTGATCCTTTTGCTTCTGCACTCGAGCACAGGTTGGGTGAGCATGACGCTTGTAGAGGAGACGATGAGCATCAGACAGCGCGCAGTACCAGCTTGGCAAGCACAGCGTCGCGCTCCTCGAGCTCGCGGAGCGATGGCACAGGTGCCTTGACGTGCATGCGCTCGAACTTGCGGCGCAGCCGGCGCATCTCGTCACCCGGCTTCCCGCTCTGGGACTTCTCCTGCGTCGGCTCCTGCTGCTGCTCCTGGCCCCCGTCGGCTGAGATATCGCGCGCCTCTTCTTGGTTCGACACGCGCGGGCGGATATTCTTGAAGCGAGAGAGCTTGAACGGCTCGTGGCGGCTCGCCGCCTAGGAACCCGCAACCACAGCGCCACGTGAGAAGAAGGCGCCTCCACACCAAGGCGCTGACCGCGACGGCTCGCACCTCCTTGGCGCGCTGCTCGCGGTTCTTGGCCTGCATCTGCTTGACCCGCCGCTTGTTCTCGCTGATGTAGTCCTTGGGCGTCACGCCTCGCCGCTGCAGCTTCTCCCTGGCGTCAGCCACGCACACAGACACACACCGAACAAGCAAGTCAGCCATCGACCACCATGGACCGGCCCTTCCGCCTGCGATCAACACCGCCTCACCGGTAGCCCTCGTTCGGGTGCAGGATCTCGGCGATCGCCTCCGAGTTGTTGTGATCTCGCCGCCGGAAGCCCAGGCCTGCGCCGCTCATGGTGGCGGCCACACGCAGCGGACGAGGAGCGAGCGCCGTCTCCTTGTCCTTCGGGGCAAGTGCCGCTTGGCTTTGGTTTCCTCGCCAAAGTAACCCCTCGCCCGGGAGTTACGCGACCGGTAACCTTTCTAGAGCGCTTTATTCGAGCTGTCGCGGTACTTGGTACTCGGAAGGAAAGCCGGTGTCCTTTTAGCTCCGACGCTTACGGTACTGTCTGCCTTTCAGCACACCATCGCCTGTGTGACTCGTCTTGTCCAAAACGGCGGGGAGAAAGCACGGGGATAGTGCCGGATCGACGGCTTCGCTGGGCCTTCAGTGGTCCTCCAGTTCCTCTCTTCGACCTCTAAAGAAGCCAGCGACAGCGTCTCAGCATGTGGCGCGGTCTGTGGGCGGCGGTGGTGGCGGCAGTCGCGCTGGCGGCGGTCGGCGCGCCGGCGGTTGAGGCCAGCGCGTCCGACTGCAGTGCGTGCCAGTACCGGGCCAGGAACTGCAGCACAGACGCGGCCAGCGCGAGCGACAGCAGCCTCCTGGACGCGGATGAAGACGGCGTGGACGTGTGCGACGCGAGCGGGGACATCCAGTTCGACGACGTGTTCTGTGACGAAGACGACTGCAACTGCGCGTCGCCCAGGCAGTGCGTGAACCTCGTCGTGGGCTGCGCCAACTTGTTCCAGGCGCGCAGCCGCAAGCGCTGCCTCGGCAACGACACGATCCAGCTCAAGTTCGAGCGCTGCGCCGTCAACCAGGCGCTCACGAGTGCGTTCCCCGGCTTGAGCTCGCCTCTGTCCGTCCACGACGACTAACTGCTTGATGGTGGCGCAGCGCTGAGCTCGACCAACATGGCGTCGGACTGGGTCTTCTTCAAGCAGTCGTCGCTGTGCACGTCGGCCGACTGCTACGCCGTGCGCAAGTTTCACGCGAGTGGCCTCGTCCAGTGCGGCAGCCTGCTCGCCGCCTGGAAGGACGAGAACGCGACCTCGAACGCCACGGCAGTGGCGACCACCGCGTACCACTTCATCGCGGACGGCTCGCGCAAGAGCGACCTGAGCTCCGGCACGTTCCACTACACCGTGCCCTACGACGCCGCGACTGAGACGCTGCTGACCGCAAGCGCGGCCGCCAATAGCTCTCGGATCGACAAGTGCTACTCGATTCAGACCCGCAACCAGAAGAACTCGACCACGGGCACCTGCGACGGCGTCTACCTCGTCCACGACACAACCACGCAGCTCGCAAACAGCGGCGACTACGACATCTTCAAGCTCGACTGGTACGCGTTCGGCGCCGTTGTCGCCAGCGTCGCCGTGGCGGTTGGGTCCATCGGAGCCGTTGCCGTCGTGTTCTATCGATTGAAGCGGGCAGAGCACGAGGCGAATGCCCAAGCTGGCAGCACGGGGGAGTTGCTAGACGAGCTTGACGAGCTTCCAGACCGTTCGAGCGTCGCCAAGACGCACCGCTCGTCTGGATCGTCGTCTCTGGAGAACGCCCGCCACCAGATCCGCCAGCGCTCGCGTGATTCGGACGAGTCCGAGGACCAAGACGCCGAGGCCTTGTGATGTCCTAATGTATTCGTTCTTGACACTTGGAGTCTTGCGTACACCCTCGATGCCCTACTATTCGCCTTCGCATAGCAGATCCACCACAATGCACTCGCTTGTCCTCGACTCGCGTGGGTTTATCCGATTGGTGATACTGCCGCGGGGCTGGTCCACGCGTCTTCAATGGCTGGATGGTCGCCGCTAACGTGTTGATCGAAGATCCGAAACAAGTCCTAGCGCATTGGACGGAGCATAAGCAGACGCAAAGTCACAACAGTGAGAGCCGTGAACACTATCCGCCATGGCGAGGCGACAGCGACGTACGGATACGAGCGGCATCTCCAGCTGCGAGTCTGGAAACTCGCGCTTCACACCCTCCGCCAGCAGCGGCGTGAGCACTTGGTCGGTCTCGACGATACAGCGAAAGACTTCGAGGAACTGGAGCTCATCGGCCGTAATATCCTGACCAGTCATCTCGCCCGTGTTCTCAATGCGCCGCAGTACTGCTCCGAGCGCATACAGGGTCTGCACCAACCCCCACCGTCACCCACGAAGTTAGGCACGAGCATCCACGTCGATGTTTACCAGGGTAGCTCACGCACGCACCCGGCATTTCTCAACCAGTGCCTCTTTGCGCACGCGAGCCCGAGCAAGGGCTAGCTCTCTTGGAGCCAAGTATGGTGGCGCGTCTGCAGCGTCAGAGCACAGCACAGCCATCTTCTTGTTGAACATCTTGTCGCTCTCCGCCTGGTGAAGAGCTGTTTCAACATGACAGACCAACGTCGGGTTACACGCTGCCCGAACGGCACCGCAACATCGACAGCAGGAGTCCCTCAAGCGTGCGCACCCAGTTTTGCGCTGAGCTTGAGTGCCATATCACGCTGGGACCTCTCGAAGTTGTCTCCGATCCGAAGAATCGCGAGCCGCTTGCTTTTGACTCGCCGTGCCATCCTGGAAGCACACATTGCGTTGCCACAATCCCTGTTGTCAGCTCCCCCACTCACCAGCTCTCAAGTCCGAATACGTCGCAACAGAATAATCCGTACTTGCGCCGCAAACTCTTCGTCATGGCCGCCTCCATTGAGATCCCTTCCAGCTTTTCAGCGGGTAAGGAAGCCGCAGCGCCACTGGATGCGGACGATGAACCTACGCCACCCCGAGTTGTCCCAAACTGCATCTTGATGCGTCGACAACCCGACTCGTCTAGCGTGTAGCATACACCTCGCGGTGGCTCACTGACGCGCTGTCGGGCTCGCGTTCTCGCGATAACTGCCGCCAATGCCGACGTCTCACTCGGTTTGGCTGTCTCCGGCGGTCCAACAGTAGGCCCCCGAGCTTTCCCCTTGGGCGGACCAGCAACAGAATTCGCGTCACTTTCGTTGGGGTCGTCGAAGAACTTGAGCGCCGGGACCTCGCGGATCATGCGGCGGCTGAGAATGCTCACGACGTTGGATGACTGCGCGTCAAGCTCTCGCTGGAGCTTTGGAGCAAATCGCGTCGTCGGACCCGAACCGGTCGCAGCGCCTCCGGCGCCTTGACCTTGCACGATGTTGATCGCCGCCAGCTCCGACTGCTTCTTGCGCTCTCGCCACCGACGGACGACTATCGAGTGGATCAAGAAAAGTTGTGCGTTAGCGAGACTCGTGAGAGGAGAAAACAGTTCGATGCGCCGGGAAGCGCCACGCACTTCGGCTGAACGCGGCCATGACACGTTTCTCCATCTCCGCCTCGGTCGCTGCGTCGTGGCCACGACCAGCTTCCTCACCACTGGCCATCGATCGGCCATTGCTGCTGGTCCCACCACCAACAGTGCCGGCCGCGCCGCTGTTGCCAGCACCTCCGGCGTGACGGGGCGATAATGGCGCCGCCGACCGGAACAAGCTGCGGATCCCCTTCTCATCGCCCAGAATGACCCGCCGCCGCATCCACGGCGAGGTCCGCGCGATCGTGTCGAGCTTCGCGGCCAGGTTGTTCCGCGCGCGATGTCCTCCGCCTCCGGGCGGCGGTCGCGGCGCCATTACCAGCGTCGCCAAGTCGGACGGCAGCTTCCGTCTCGCCCCCACCGCCCCGGGCGGCAGTACGCCGACGAACGGCGGCGCGGCGCCCGAAGTCGTTGGCCCCGCCAGGCGCCGCGCACTGTGCTTCTGCTTGCTGAGGAACAGCCCCGCGACGGCCGCCACGCCGCTCCGCTCACCGTCGACGTCCCCGTCCTCCTCCAGCCGCGCGTCGCCGCCCTCCGTTCGCGCTCCATATCCACCGCCGCCGCCGTTGGTCGTCGTCGTCCCCGGCCGAGTGTTGAATCTGCCGGGTCCGGAGAGAATTAGAACGAAGGAGGGAGGGATGGTTCAGCCTTCTGCTAAAGCCGCGGCGCAGCTGCCGGACGTACCGCGACGACGTGCGGCGCGATTCGGCATGCTGAATGTAGGTTTTGATGACCTCGCCGGCTTTCGGATAAGTCCGCGGGGCGTCCGCGGACGAAGCCTCATCTCGCCGGAGTGGCGGCGGAGTGGCGGCTGCCGACATGCGCAAGGAAGGGCGGCGGCAACTGTGCATGCTGGGACCAGCGGGGCTGGGAAGAGACTCGCTTTCAGTATGGGAGGGAGGCGCTTCAACTTGTCAATGGTGGATCTTTTTTTAGAGGCGGAACGTGACGTCGTGCGTGTCGATTTTGAGTCGCCAATCACCGACGACGAGGCCACTCTGACCACGTCGTCATCACGGAACCGAACAGTAACATTCGGAACCCATTTGCAAAATGGAAAGGATCGAAATAAATACCAGCATGGCACATCAGCGAGTTCACGGCAGAGAAAGTGGTTCATCCGACAGTGCAAGGTCCAGCGCTGGTTGTCAAGCCCGGCACATGTTCTTGGTTTTCAACCGGCCCGCGCGCCTGTTGGAAAATCGCGATAACGAAGCAACCCTCCCTCTCACCCAACCGTTCGACTTCCACAACAACTTCCGACGCCACGATGCGAAACCGCGGGCGAGCAAAATCTTCTCGTCTTTCTCTTTTTCAGCCGCAAAAGGCTGTAAACCAACCTACCCCTACGACGTTTCGATATCCGGATATAATAGCGCGATATGCGGATGTCACAGTATACTGATATGGTATACTATACACCACCGTTCTCTGTCGAGATTTGCAGCTGGCGGCATTCTTTGCGCCAAAAAAGATCGGCGGTGAACCTGTCGGCGGCTGTGCACGCAAACACACATACAGCGGACCAAGGAACCTGGTTGTATTCACCTTCGGGCTTCTCAACGTTGGCGGTCTGCTCAGGATTTCGGGCTGCACCGCAAATCTTCGCTGAGAGGCCGGTGGGTCGACTAAAATTGGCCCTCCTCAAGCTGCAAGCTCAAGTTCAAAACTGTATGTGAAAGAGTTGACGTATAGTAGTATACATCCCACACTCATTTGGAACCTTACCAAGCGTTCCACCCTCAGCAGTGAAGAGAGAAAGGGTTCAACACGGCGACTTTCACTTTCGAGACTTGTTCTCGGCTCACGCATGCAGAAGACGAAGAAATGATGGATGCCCAAATTTAGCCGCCGCCAGCCGGTCGGCATACAAACACCAAGTGCAATCACCATCGGCAATGCGAAAAACAGTCACAAAAGCGCAAGCGCAAAAGCAAAACACCAGACGACAGCCAGCCAGAGAAGCACAGCCCCAACGCTCCTCTCACACAAAAAACGAGCGGGCGGCGCCAGGGGAGGGGGGAACAGCGGCCACCATGGCGATGGCCAGCACAGCTGCAGAGACTCTCGGGCCGAGGCGCCAAGCACGCGACGCACAGATGGACGCGCGAGCCGGAGCGGCTCCGTCCGCCTCCTCGGCGTTGTCGTCGACGACTTCGGCGTCGGCGTCGGCGTCGCGGTCGGGCGAAGTCATTCGCGGGCTTGCGACACTCGGAGCGCAGCAGAGCATGGGTGCGGTCAAGCCGAGTGGAAGCGCCGCGACGAGCGTAGGCGCCGCGACGAGCGCACCAGTCGCCAAGGCGGCGGCGGCGACGACGGGCAGGCGGACGCTGACGCTGAGCAGCAGTGACCACGAGGGCCGCCCGCAGCAGGTCGTGGTGCTCGAGGCGAGCATCACGAGCGACGCCACGGTGAACAGCAGCGAGCGCTCCAGCATCTCGAGCGCGAGCGACGACGACGACGACGATGCGCTCAACGACGAGTACGGCGCGCACTCGCTGCTGCTGGACGAGATCGCCGAGTGCGAGGAGGCGCCGCCGCGGAGCGCTCCCGGCGGGAGGGACGGCGCGGGGGTTGACAACCTCCTCGTCAAGCCCATGACCAAGCGGCTACCGGTCTGCCCGGTCGATGACTTGGCCGTCGAGGAGGAGAAGCGGCTGCGGCGGAGTCGACACCAGCAGCAGCAGCAGCAGCAAGGTGGGAAGGCGAGCGCCACGCCGGCAAAGCGACGCTCGTGCGGCGACACGGACAGCCTCCCGACGCCGCACAGCAGCTTCAGTCTGCCGTCTCGAAGCGAGAACAGGAGCAACAGCGCCGGCGACATTGCGCCAACGGCAGCGTCGTCGACAGCTCCCCTTGGCCCGCCACCGACACAGCCCGCGGCGTTCGCGCGGAGGAATAGCAGCCCAGGAGAGACGCTCAACAGCCGCAGCAGCAGTTCCGCCAGCTTGTCGTCGCCACGGATCGCAACTGGCGGGCCGACGGGCGGCACGCTGCCGACCGTGACCCCACTGCTGCGCAAGGACTCGATGGCGATCCGCAGGCAGTACTGGAGCCAGCTGGGCTTCAGTCTATCGCGCAGCGACCTGGAGAAGAGCACGGGGCGGACGCGGGTGCGCCGCGAGGGCATGCGCGTGCGCCTCAACGACGCCAAGTCGGATCGCGACGTCAGCAGCTTCTTCCAGTTCATCCGCAGTTGGTACGGCGCTCGCGACGCTAGCGACGACAAGAGCGACGCGTCGGCAAACAACAGCGACGGCCCGCCTTCAAATGGGAACACTGCAGGGCAGCGGCGGTCCGCGCTAGCTCGCACGTCGGGGTCGCGGCCGCGGGCCTCGAGTATCAAGCGAGGCGTGCAGTTCCACGAGGACGCCGAGCTGTTCTACATCCCGCTGCA
Source organism: Phytopythium aichiense (assembly GCA_023338125.1). Classification (NCBI taxonomy): domain Eukaryota; phylum Oomycota; class Peronosporomycetes; order Pythiales; family Pythiaceae; genus Phytopythium; species Phytopythium aichiense. The sequence goes on from JAADYH010000120.1 coordinate 30,699, forward strand.
CAGCGACTACTCGAAGCGGCAGCGCGACTGCATGTGGCCGACGCGATCCGAGTTCATCTCCATGGTTGAGCGCAACCTGGATGAGGTGTACGAGGAGATGGAGCGCGAGTACGAGGAGCAGCTCGCGGCCGAGGAGCGCGAGATGGAGGACATGCGACGGGAGGAGCAGCGCCAGCGCGCGGTCGAGAAGGCGGTGGCCAAGGAAGCCGCTCAGCGGCAGCGGCGCGAGGCCGAGGCGCGCGCGGCCAAGCAGGCGGCCCAAGCTGCCGCCGCCGCCGTCGCGGCCGCGATGACGAGCCCTCCGCTGAGCCATGGCAGTCGGTCACCGCCCGGCTCCTCGCAGGGCTCCTTGGCGGTGCCGACTCTCGCGCTGACGCAGGCGGAGGTCAAGGTCGTGCCGCGCGCGCGGTCGTCGCACGAGATCCGGTTCAAGTACCTCCGCCACCTCGGCATCAACAGCTAGACGCATCGCGGGAGGCAGGCCGAGCGAGCAAGAGCACCTGCCAGGAGGTGGTCATGAGGTCCTTATGAGGATGGCCGCCATGGGGCTTGCAAGAAGAGATAAATTATAGAATCGCGTTTGAGTTGTGAAGCCACGTTGATTGGTCAGTATTTAGTGTGTACATTCCACGGATTGGTGGAAAAGCCGCCGCAAATCTTTTTTGGCGCTTCGAGAGAGGGCGAGCCAACCAAATCAATCCAGCATACAAACATCAAGTGGAAGTGGCACTTGTCTTGGCGCGGAACCCACGCGCAATAACCACCGTTCGACGATCGCGCCGGCCGACCGCGGGAATGAACGCCACGGGCCTCGCGGCGGGTGCTGCGACCGCCGCCAGCAAGAGCGGTACGTCGTGCGGTATCCGCCGGTGTCTATTTCGTTCCGTGAAGGTCAATATTCGCGGAGAGAGGCGCTGAACCGGCCTGTTCCATGCTTCTGCCAGCGATGATGCCGACAGCGTCGCCGCGAGTGGCCAAGGCGAGCAAGAGCAAGAAGAAGAGAGACAAGAAGAAGGCACGCGCGGCTGGCGGCAACGCGGCCGCCGCCGCGCCCACCGGTGCGGCCAGGAAGGCGGACGCCGACGCCGACGCGCGGTCGCTGGACGACGCGTCGGCCCGCAGCTTTGACGGCGCGAGCTCGAGCCCGCGCAGCTCGCTGTCGGACGAGGACGCGAGCTCGTTCCGCGACGCGAGCGACGGTGAGGACGACGGCGAGGATGACTTCTCGTCCGAGAGCGAGGAGGAGGAGACGAGCAGTTATAAGCCCGGCGGGTATCACCCCGTCAAGGTGCGTCCTGCTGTCCAGATACTTTGTCGCTTTGCTGCGAACCATGCGGCTGCCGTGGATTGCTAACAAGTGTTGAGCAGGCCGGCGAGGTGTACAATGGGCGCTTCGAGGTGCTCGAGAAGCTCGGGTGGGGCCACTTCTCGACCGTCTGGAAGTGCCTTGACCGCGCGACGGGCTCCATCGTCGCCATGAAGGTGCAGAAGAGCGCGCGCCACTATACGGAGGCGGCGCGCGACGAGATCGAGCTGCTCGAGTGCGCTGTCGCGGCTGCGAAGAAAGGGGAGGAGGAGGCGAGGAAGTCGGGAGGCCGAGCGCCACCGGACGGCAACGCGAGCCACGTGGTGCAGCTCGTGGACTCATTCGAGCATGTCGGGCCGAATGGCTCGCACATCTGCATGGTGTTCGAGATGCTCGGCGACAACCTGCTCACGCTCATCAAGTACTACAACTACCGCGGCGTGCCCGTGCGGCTCGTGCAGCGGCTGACCAAGGACATCCTCACGGGCCTCGCGTTCCTGCACACCAAGTGCAAGATCATCCACACGGACCTCAAACCTGAGAACGTGTTGCTGTCCCACCGCATCCCGCAGCTGCCCAAGCTGCGCAAGTCCGAGTGGATCGAGTTCAAGCGGAAGCGGCGCGCTGCGAAGAGCACGCAAGCGAGCACGAGCGGGAAGAGCACCGTCCAAGGCCAGTCAGTCGCAGCATCGGGATCGGTGACTGACCCTGTGCCGTCGACGTCCGAAATGTCCAAAGAAGACAAGAAGAAGCTGAAGAACAAGCTGAAGAAGAAGAGGCAGAAGATGAAGAAGCAGCAACAGCAGCAAGAGGATGCAGTGGCGGTGGACGAAGACGGCGAGGTCGATGAGGCGGAGGGCCAACTTGTCGCGGCCATGGAGAAGTTAGACGTTGCGGAGACGCTGGATGTCGTGTTCGCGTCCAATTTCCAAGGCAGCGAGAAGCAAAACGGCCAGCACAAGGCTGATGACGTCGAGTGCCAAGCTCGAGATGAAGACGACAAGGACTGGGTTCATTTGCCGCCCGAGTTTGCCGCGCGCGTTATGATCGTCCTGCCCGAAGGCCGCGTCGCTGGCTCCAAGAAAAAAGAGATCGAGTTCACGCTCTCCGTCCCGTCGAAGAAGTCGGGATCGAAGCAAGTCGACACGTCCTGCGTTCTTCGGTGAGTGAATGACATGTGGTGACGTATAGCTGAGGGTTACCGAGCTGATGGTTGTGGCTGTGTATCAGGTATCTGGATCGAATCGATGAAGACATTGTGGAGTCCTTGCAGGGCAAGCTTCTGTCTGCTGTTAGGGGTGCTGCGTTCGCGTCTTCATCCCCAACCGAGGCGATGACTGGGGCCAGTCTCCGACTCTGGCGCGTGGAGTTCGATGCGCGATACTTGATGCCCATCCTCGGTACGCTAGCCTTTGTGTTGTTGATGGCCTTGCACGAACATCAGTCTTGCCATGCTGGTGGGAAATCCTTCGTCGCTTTCTAACAGTTTGATATCATTTGGCGCGGCTGTCTAGACTACTTGGAGAAGCGGCTGGAAGGAGTGCGTTTCCTGAACTGCGCTGGCGACAGCGACATCGCAATCCCCGGCTTCTTCTTGCCGATCAAGTACGCCAATAACGTCGCCGCGACTCGCCAAGATGGCAAGTTGACCAGTGCGGACAAGGCTGTCGACGACACCAGCGACAACGATATGGCTGCCGTGATCATCCAGGGTATCAACTTGCAGGCGCTGGAGTGGGGCAAATTGTCTGAATCAGCCAAAGTCAAGCCTTTACAGCAGCGATTGGCACGATGGGAGCCCCAACTTTCGCAGATCGCAGCAGCCAGGCCCTTCGATATCATGGAGCTGAATGCCCAAATCTGCGACCTCGGCAACGCGTGCTGGACGACCAAGCACTTCACGGACGACATCCAGACACGCCAGTACCGGTGTCCTGAAGTGATTGTGGGCAAGAAGTACGACACATCAGCCGACGTGTGGTCGATGGCGTGTTTCGTGTTCGAGTTAGTGACCGGGGACCTGCTGTTCGACCCCAAGAGCGGTCGCAACTTCAACCGTGATGACGACCACCTCGCGCAGATGATGGAGCTGCTCGGACGCATGCCCAAGGCCTTCACGGGGTCACAGCGCGGCGCGAAGGAGTTCTTCACGCGCAAGGGCGACCTCAAGCACATCAAGAGCCTCAAGTTCTGGAGCCTGCGCGACGTGCTGGTGGAGAAGTACCGCTTCTCCCCGCCCGACGCCGAGTCGCTGTCAACCTTCCTGCTGCCGATGCTGCGCTACGAGCCGGCCAAGCGTGCGACAGCGGAGGAGTGTCTCGAGCACCCGTGGGTCGCGGGAATCGGCCACAACAGCGACAACGATAGCGATAGGGAGTGAAAAAGAAGACGACAGCGGGGAGGGGACGAAGACGCATGCAGAGATCCTTCGCGTGGACAAACCACTTTTTTGTCGATAGAGAGGCGCCACCGCTGCGAGCGACGGTATGACAGTTGAGCCAGCCGAATAGGGACCGACAGAGTGTCAAGGTCGGTGTCGAATCCAAGCATTGCCACCATCCATCAACACGCCTTCGGAAGGCGGCTATTTCGAGTGCCAACGTCTCGTTTCCATGCCTCTGTCTCTGGAAATAGCCCACCACGATGCCATCTTGCTGCGTGCAGGAGCAACCAACGCCACCTTCACAACCACCAGCGGCAGCAACTCCAGGGAGCTCGGTCGGTGAGTGTATTCCAGCTAAAAGGCGTGGCAAGCAGCGAAGGCATGGCGAGCGCGGCCGAATTGTCGGCCGAGGAGGTCGGCGCGCTTCGAGGTGTGTTAGGCCTGACACGGATATGATCCTCTCCGGGAAAGTATCTCACACGTGTCATCTTCGCCTCCGATAGCCGTGTTCTCCATCTTTGACGACCGCGGAGACGGCGTCATCTCGACCGAGCACATCCCGGCCATCCTCGAGAAGCTCGGGCGGAGTGCCACCGAAGGTTGGTGGTCATTCCGTCGCCGTCTCCATCACACCACGCAGCTTTCTCACACTCGCCTCTTCCTCTACCAGACCTGTTGAACGACCTCGATGACATTGCCGGGGACACCGACACGATATCCTTCCGCGACTTCGTGGCGCTCGTGCAGCAGCAGCAACAGCGGCAGCTTGGCGACGGCCAGCAGGACGCGGGCCAGCAGCAAGTGCAGGCGTTCCAGGAGGGCCCGGACCCGAAAGTACTCGAGTTCATCGCCATCCTCGAAGAGTACCGGCTCAAGTGCGAGGAGGACGGCAACTACCTCGAAGCGCAGCGTGCCGACGCGCAGCTAACGGCGCTGCGCAAGCAGGAGTTCCGTCGCCAGAGCAAGTCGCTGCGTGCGCGGCAGGTGGCCGAGCGGCAGGACGTTCAGGTGGCGCACAGCATGCAGTTCGCCGACTTCAACGCGGCGTGGGACCAGTACATGGACGAGTATGACCGCATGGCGCAGGCGTACGTCGCCCAGATGACGACCAAGCACGCGAACGACCTGCAAGCGTTCCAGGAGAAGCTGCAGCAGGAGATCCTGGAGAAGCCGCCCAAGTTCTCCAAGGAGCTGATCGAGTGGCGCCGTCGACAACACCGCCTAGCGCAGCAGAAGAGCTACGGCGAGGCGCAGAAGATCAAGAACGTGGCCGACGAGATCGAGGCGGACGAGCGTGCGCGCATGGGTGAGGAGCTGCGCCTCGTGTTCGCGCGCAAGGAGGCCAAGCTGCGGCAGCAGCAAGCGGCCGAGCTGCAGGCGCTGCTCAAGCGCATCGACGGGCGGCGCAAAGAGCACCTCAAGCAGCGCAACCTCGACTCGAAGCGGCTGCTGCAGCGCAACCGCAACGTGCAGGCCGTCCTAGAGTCCAAGCAGACGGTCGAGGCGACGCGCAAGATCCAGGACATCAAGATGAGCCTAACGCCCAAGGAGCGGCCAGTACCGAGGGGACCGTACAGCGTCATCCCACCCGAGGCGCGTGTGGTGCCCAGGAAGCCCGCAACCTCGCGGAACACGGAAATGGACGGCGGCGGTGCGAGCCAGAACCAGCGGCAGCGCGTCGTGGCCGGCGGGGGCGAGGACGAAGACGCCTGGGAAGACTAGGACAAGACCGCGAGGCGATGAGATGGCAAACGAACAACGCATTATGTATCAACAAGGTGATGACTATTTGAGAAGAACCGATGGTCAACCCTTGCCGGCCCTGATTCCAGTCAGGGTGGCACTCTAGCGCGCGGCCGTCTTGACGGACGCGGGGTTGTCAATGTCCTGCGTCGGACCGAAGTACTCGTAGTGGCGCTGTTCCGCCGGCACCTCCCACTCGTTGGCCAGTGCGTGGTTGACGGCCGTCATGAAGCCCGCGGGGCCACAGAAGTAG
>JAADYH010000121.1:0-36293 GCA_023338125.1 Phytopythium aichiense
ATCCTCACGGGCGCCGTGGAGCAGCCCGCGGCCGCCTCGCAGCTGTACGACTCGATCGACCGCATCCTCACGGTGCCGCCCTCGGGCAACGGCGCCTTCCTCAAGAACAAGTTCTTGTCGCCCTTCCTGGACCGCATGCCCGCCGCCGCGGTCGGGCCGGACATCCAGGTCGTCTACGACCGCGTGCTCGGCCTGATCGAGGGCTTCGCCGGGCCCGCGGGCGTCGAGGAGTTCAAGGCCAACTGCAAGGACTACGGGCAGAACCGCATGGCGGACGAGCAGTTCGCAGGCTACCTGACGGACAAGTTCGGCGCCGAGCAGGTCGTCGCGCTCATCCCGGAGATCATCAAGCTGCTTCAGGACCAGGAGAAGCGCAAGTACCTCTGGGTGCGTATCGGACATCGTGTATCTATCCTATCGCTGCTTGCTCGGTCACTAACGCACGTGTCGGGTGGCTGCAGGACTTCTACCTCAAGCTCAAGGCGGACGCGAGCGGCGCGCGCCGCCCGTCGAGCACGAGCGCGGACGGGAAGCCCTCGCCGTCGCTCTTCTAGCTCGCGCGCCAGTGTAGTTGGAGTTTTGATTTGATTTGACGCGCTGGAAGGCAGCACGACACGACTCGCGCTGCCTCGCAGGCTCCGCGGCTCGCTGGATATGAATCGGAGGTGATGGCGGCTTCCAAGGATGAGCATCGATCGCGTTTGCTGCTGCTTCTTCGCGTAGTGCTGTTACTAAATACCGGCGACATCGCCTATCGGATTGCGCCGCGCTTGGACCGCTTCCCGCGGCTGCTGCTGCTGCGCCGCGGGGCTTCAAAGTACTGCGCGAACTCCTGGTCGAGCAGCTCGTGGTGCAGCGCGAAGCCTCTGCTGCCGTCCATGCGCGCGGCGTCCGCCATAATGGGCGACAGCTGGTCGTTGCTCAGCAGACTCGCGGTCGGGCCAAAGTCCCCGCGGAGGGTGGCGGCGCCGGTCTCCTCGAGCGCGACCGGGTCGTCCTCATCCTCGTCCTCGTCCTCGTCGTCACTCGAGGCCAGGGACGAGTACATCCAGGCTGTCCACCGCGACGCCGACGTGGCCGTGGAGGCCGCGGAGGAACCGCAGAGACGCGCTCGGTACGCGTCCAGCGAGCGCTTGTTGATGCCGTAGGCGAGCGCGTTGAGCAGCGGCTGCAGCGGGTCACACACGCACTCCATGAGCGTGAGGAAGGCGTTCGGCGCGTGGCTCTCGCGCGAGAACTGCACGACGCGGTTGGCCGCCCCCCAGACGGAGCAGAGGAAGAAGATGCCCAGGTACAGCACCACCTTGTTGCGGAACCGCGCAGCCATCGGGTCGGCCGCCAGGAACCGCAGGATGCGGCGGTACACGACCGCGTTGAACACGAACACGGCCGCGATCGGCGCGTAGAAGAGCAGCATCTGCTGCCGCGCGCCGGCGACCTGCCACTCGGCCGGGTCCGCATCCACACTGGACACTTGTAGGCGGTCCACGGGCTCGTGCACGGCGATCCAGCACCAGCGGCGGTCCGCGGCGCCGACGCCCAGGTGGCCCGTGAGCTGGCGCAGCACGAGGAAGGCGAGCTCGAGGCCCGGGACGCCCCAGGCGACGGCGCGGTAGACCCAGAGGAACTTCTCCGGGTACTCGTTCCTGCACACGATGATCTGGAAGAGGTGGAAGGCGAAGCAGCCCGTCCAGAGGTACGACGCGAGGTAGAAGTACTGCAGCGTCAAGGCCTGCAGGTAGCACAGGCCCTCGCGCCGCGCGTAGTTGTCCCCCAGGCCGTTCACCGCCACGGATCTGGGCCAGCACACACATACACCGGTCAGTGCATGTCAGGACACGGTGGCGGAGCGGTCGAAGACGTACAGGAAGAAGCCGAAGGCCGTGAGCAGGCCCGAGAGACCGAGAGACGTGATGATGCGGCGGCTCAGGTAGTTGGGGGCCGCCACGCGCTTCCACGTGGCGAAGATGAGCGCGCAGCCCGCGAACGAGACGGAGGCCGAGAGCACCAGCAGCACCTCCTCCAGCAGCAGCAGCGTCTCTCGCTGGCCGCCCCAGCGCCGAGCGAGCGCCGCCGCCGCGTCCGTCGCCCAGTCCAGCAGCAGCATCCTCGTCGCTGGACGGACGCGCTTCAAGTGTATGACGCTCACAATGGCGGAGGGCTTTTCTGCAGTGACACAGGGAATCTCCCTGTACAAGAACATTTTCACAGGGAGTTCTCGATCAAGTACGATAATCTGTCGTTCATTTCAACACTGGACTCATATTGTCAAGTTTTGATAAGGTATTGATTTGTACATATTGAAACCAAACTAAACTACAATCAAATGTGACTGAGACTTCATAAAAATAATTCATCATGTATTTAGGGAGGTAAATAGGGGAGCTTGAGAGGCCTCACTCAGCGGCAATGGCCCCGAGCAGCGCGAGCAACTCGTCGCGGTGTGCGCGCGCGTCGGCGTAGCCGTCGTCAAAGCGCTGCTGGTGCTGGTTCACGTCCACGGACAGGTGGTAGGCCGTGACGGACTGCGAGCGCCACGTGTAGGGCGTGATGATGAGCGCGCGCGGCTTCTCGAAGGCCGAGCCGGTGGGCGTTGAAGCGACGGCCTCGTGCGGGCTCGGAAGCATCGGCATCGCGCTGTACAGGCGGCTAGCGACGTATTTGCCCAGCGACGAGGGAAGAACGCACCGCGCGACGGTCGAGGACGCCGCGCGCACCGAGTCGAGCGCGAGCTGCGCCGCGTGGTACGACACGTCCTTGAGCGTCGAGTAGCCGTCGCTCTTGACGCCCTTGAAGTTGGTCACGCAGCCGTCAATGTACCACGCGCCGCGGTGCGAGATGCACGGCTTGCCCGTGAGCGCGAACGGGATGAGGCACGAGGCCAGGATGGACTTGGTCAGGTCCTCCAGGCTCTCCCACGCCGTGTGCTTCTCGGGCGTGAAGGACGGGAACCTGGTCACCGCGATCGACAGGTGCTTGTCGGCCACGCGCTTGAAGACGGCCGGGTCGTTGCGCCACAGCTCCGTGATGGTCTCGGCGATGATGCCCGAGTAGCGGCCGTAGCCAGAGTACCACCGGGGGTTCTCCATCAGCCGGCCCTGCGTCTGCTTGATGACCGCCCACGCCTTGTGCACCGACGTGCCCGAGGCGAGCAACGTGGCGGCCCACGAGCCGCCCGAACAGCCCGAGAAGTGGCAGTCCGACAGGTCGAAGTGGTCCTGCAGGTACGCGGCCACGCCCATCTGGTACACGAACGCACCGCCGGACGCCGAGAAGGAGATCTCGATCGGAGGCAGTTCGGCGTCGCCGGCACCAGACGTCTCGAGCACCTCGTGCGTCCAGGACGCCTCGAACGCGGGCTCGTCGTCGTCGTCGTCTTCAGTGCTCGAGTCCGTCTCGGTGGACGACGTGGACGGCGAGCGGAGGTCGAGCGCCTTGACCGCCTCTTGCAGCGAGCACGGGCTCATCTCGGGCACGGCGGGAGCGTCCACCGCGCGCATCATCTTCAGCTTGGGTCGCGGTCTCGAGTGTCAAGACGAAGAGGAGGTGGCGATGCGCTTCGAACGCGGGCGATGCGGAAATGACAGACCGCTAGGCGTGCAAGGAAGAGGCTCGCGCATTGCTGGTGGCCGATGATCAGCCCACCGCTTGGATTGGAGGCGAGTCGCGCCGTGGCAATGACATCAAGCGGATGGCGAGCTGATGGCCTGGAAGCCATACAAACTCGTATATGTCACGCATTGACCTCATCGGCGGACCGCGGATGATGAAATCGGTGTGTGAGACGTGTCGCGGGGTTGCGCCTCTTGATCGTTCTGAGATGAAAGTCCAAACTCGCAGCTTGTAGTTTGTAGGTGATATGATTTGAGCGGAAGCTCTTGGAAAGATTTGCAGCGCCTTGCCGACGTCATGGCGTGCTCGACAGAGACGAAATCTGGCCCACAAACCCGCGACCGCTGACAAACACGAGTGTCCGGCTATAACGACCTACAAACCCATGTTCACTTGCAAATTGGGTCGCTTTCAACTGGACATAGAAATCTTGTCCCGTGAAGACAGGTGATATCTCGTCACTCATCCTCACAAGTACACCAATCAATTCGGGCCCCAGGAGGCACGAGCACTTCAAAATGACAACGATCCTTCTTGCTGGTTGTCAATCATGCCAAAGCTCCAATTGTATTCGTATCTTGATGCGCTGCGCTCGCTGCCTTCTCTTGCTCTGTCTGCGTCTGTCGCAACCGACTCGGCCTCTCAGCAGCAGCCGGGGCAGTTGTGCAGCGAGTCGTGGATGTACACGTCGCACTCGCTGCAGAACGTGTTGCTGCACTCGCCGCACGAGTACGCGGCACCCTCGACGTCCATCGCCAACGGCAGCAGACACCCAAAGCACTTGCTCTCGGCCAGAGAGGAGCCCTCGACCAGCTCTTGCTTGGTGAACTTGGCCACGGGGAACAGGTGGTGGTACGAGCGCGCAAGGTGCGGCGACGACACGAGCGGCAGGCTGCACACTTGGCACGTGGTCGGCAGGTCGCAGCTCTTGGACTTGCAGCGAGGACAGAGGTAGCCGACCGTCGTGAACGCCTGGTGGCACGTGCAGAGCGACAGCGCACCCGTCCGGCGTTGCGGGAAGCCCATTTCCACCAGCGTCGCGAACTTGGACGCCGCGGTGGCCACGGTCGGGCTCGGGAACGTGAACGCCGTCATCAGGTGCTTCAAGTGCGCGCTGTCCATCGCGACGTGGTACGTGCCCTCCGTCTCGTCCGCGATCCGGCGCAGCAGGTGCATCTCGGCGCCGATGCCGATGAAAGACACGCGGATATTCTCCCGCTTGAGCGACGCGAGCGTCTGGAAAATGTCGCCCGGGTCCGCCGTCACCAGGTTGCCGTAGACGACCACGATCTCGCGGCTGCCGTACGCGGGCACCGTCTTGAGCGAGCTCCGCGCGATCTCGAGCGCGTTCTGCAGTGACGGCTCCTTCTCCACGGCCAGCGCGTCCTTGATGCGCTCCATGTGCGTCTTGGGGTTGCCCGACAGCTCGCTCAGCTTCTCCGACTTCATGCCCTTGATGCCGATCACGCCCATCTGCGAGATCGGGTTCTGGTCGAAGTAGTCCTTGACGAACTGCTGCAGCACGTCGCTCACGCACGCCAAGCGGTGCGGCTTCCAGTCCTTGCTCGCCATGCCGCGCGACAGGTCCAGCACCACGTACACGTAGCGGATGAGTCCCTTGCGCACGTTGCGCGCGATCTCTAGGCGACTGCAGCATCGATCAGTTCACAAGTCGGAACACGCTGTGAGTCCCTTCCGTCCGCTCCAGAGAGACTCCCGGACCGCGGACGCACCGCTGGCGCTGCTGCTTCTTGGCCGACACATTGATCTTGAGGTTGCCCGTCTCGTCCTCCTCGATCTCGTCCCAGCTGCGCTCGAGCGAGCCCTCCCACGCATACCCGGTCGCCACTGTCCGCGCGCAAGAGCAAGAACGAGCGCCGCTCTTCGTCAGATAGCAGCCCCGTTACGGCGCCAAACAGCGCCATCTACACGCCACAAACACGACGAAATGCTCCCAAGAGTGTCGCGGCGCCACAAGCTGCGTAGCGCGCGCCAAAGAGCGAGCAGGAGCCGTCGCCGGCCGCATCCTCACCTCCATCCTCGTCCATGCTGCTCGTGCTTGGTGGGTCGCCCAAAAGAGAGGGGAATCGCGAACCTAGTCAAGTTCGCATGATTACTTCCACAAATAATATAACCGCACCTAACGGAGTGTACCCATTCTCTCAGTTTGGAAGGTACCCATTTATCCATTCATTATCGTACAATCTCAATGCAAGGGGGTCCGTCTGGGATGGAGGAGGCATCACTGAGGCGCACGCACGGCGGCGAGGCCGCTGGTCAGACGAAGAAGGTGGCCGAGCGCGCGCCCTCGGAGGTCCGGCGCGACGTCGGGCTCTCGCTTGAGGAGTACGCGACCGAGGGCGACGACGAGGCCGACGCGAACAGCAGGCTCTGGCTGTCGAGCGACGACATGGACAGCTCCCGCGCCTCGCTGGACGCGCGTGGGTCCACATCGATACTCACAGCTGTGTTCTGCTGCTTCTGGCTGCCTGGCGCGTTGCTGCTGCTGGGCGGCGTCGAGAAGTGGTCGGCCTCGTTGCCACTGCCCTGGATGTCGAACAGCCGCGAGCGCACGAACGTGGTCAGCCGCGTGCCGTACTCCGCAGGCGGCACGGCGCTCACGTCGTGCGTGTCCTTGCAGAGCAGCATGCCGAGTAGCCAGCGCTGCACGGTCCACCGCCAGTTGTACCGCTGCAGCATGTCCACGATGCCGACGTAGTACATCTTGTCGAGGTCGTTCGAGTAGATCCCTTGGCTCTGCGCAGCCATGGACGAGAACCGCTCGCCGCTCTTGAGGTACGTGACGCCCAGCAAGATGCTGTAGTCGATGATCCCGCGGCTCGCGAGGAACACAATGTCATCGCACAGCTGGCCTTGCACCAGCGCCGCGCTCGGATACGACAGCGCGATGCCCGAGCTGAGCTTTCGGAAGTCGATGTCCAGCATCAGCTGACTGATGGGCTGCTGGTCGCGCGTCTTCTGGATCAAATGCTCCACCTGGCTCGCCGTGACGGCCTGGCGCCGGTCGCGGTTGCCCTTGAGATCGAAGCGCTGGTCCACCGGCCCTTCGTTGAACAGGTTCTGCATCACGACGAAGTACATGCGGCGCGTCCCGATCGGCAGCGAGATGGAGTGGCAGCCAAAGTACCGGCAGAGCATCGTCTGCGGGTTCGACAGCAGGTAGCGGTGGTAGTGCGGCCTGTGACGACAAGGTTAGATCCGTGCGTGTCCGACACAACAAACCTGTACAAGTACTTGCGGCAACGTACAAGATGGCTCGAAGCGTGTCAAATTCCTCCTTCGGCACGCTCTTGACCATGAACTGTTTGTTGGCTGTGAGTGGCAGAAAATGGCAACACGTTGGTACGTGAATGATCGGTGCACCACTCAACACGACGCGCAGCGACGTACATGTGAAGTAGAAGATGTTTCCGCTCTTGCCCTCGGAGCCGTGCTCGCTCAGGATCTTGGCGGGGTCGAAGGACTCGAGGTAGGACTCCCAGTCGATGTGGAAGTGGTCGCGGATGCTGGCGAACACTTTCGGTGCGCAGTCGCGGAAGGACAGCACGCTGTTGTGGTTCTTCTGCCCGAACACGAGCACGCCGAAGGGCTTGACCTGGTTGTAGTCGTCGAACTGAATGTCACCCGCGACATCCGTGTTGCGGAACCCGCTCGGGTCCGTGGCCGACGTCGGCCGGATGATGCTGCGCGAGCAAGTGTCCTCGGTGATGCGCGCCTGGCGGATCGACTCCTGGATGCCCATCGACATGTACTTCATCACGTCCATGCGCAACTTGTTGGGCACGTCGATCTTGCCCGAGGGCTCGCCAGAGCTCGTCGCAGGCGTCGGCGTCGTCTGAAGCTGAATCTGCTGCAGCTGCTGCGTGTTGAACGCGCTCGTGCGTTGCATGTGGGGGTTGACGGCGCTATTCCGACTGCTGCTGCTGTTGCTCGAGCTGTGCATGGCGCTGAACACGCCTGCATCGCGGCAGAAGAGCACGAACACGCCGAGCATCTCGATGACGAGCGCGAGCTGGTCCAGCGCGCTGGACGTGGCTGTCTGTTTTCCCATGGCGACCTCGGCGACGTACAAGATGATGGTGACGCCGACGTCCATGGCGAAGAGCGCGAGGTACGGCAGGATGAGCTTCGCCATCATGCGCGTGGTCTCGTGTGCGTGCGTCTCGAGCCGGCGGGAGCGGCGCCACGCTAGCATGAGCGCGCCTGTGATGTACAGCAGCACGGTGTACGCGGGCAGGTTGTAGTAGAGAAGCACGTGCGCGGAGTGCTCGCCGCGCTCGTTCTTGAACACGTAGCGGAAGATGGCGCACCAGAGCAGCGATGCCGGCCACGCGTAGACGTGATGCTTGACGTTGTCGGCGTTGAAGGGCAGGAACGGGTTGGACAGCGAGAAGATGAGGTCCAGCGCCAGCATAAGGTACCACAGCGTCGCCGACGTGTAGAAGAAGAAGCTGCACCAGAAGAAGAACGGGATGTACGCGCGCATGGGCTCGTCCACGCTGCCGGACAGCTCGAGGTTGGCGATGTCGCTCAGCGTCCCTGGCGGCGCGCCGTCCGAGCGGCCGTCTCCATGCGCGCCTTGCAGCGTCAGCAGCGCCACGCGAGTCGCGTTGGTGACCGTCAGGCTCACGAGGATGCACATGAGCACCGGTCCCGGGTGCACGCGCGCGCGCGGGTACTTGTAGAAGAAGTAACACATGCCGCCGCCCGCCAGTAGCGACGAACCCAGCGCCGTGAGCTGCCACGCCACGTACAGCGAGTCCATCGTGGCGCTCGAGTCGTTCGTGGCGCGTCAAGCCTTGGTGTCGAACGTGGCGTTGGTTCCAGGAGACCGAGTCGTGCAGGTGGTCGACTGGGCGACGCCGTGGACGGAATGAAGGGCGGCAGAAAGCAAAACTGCCCGCTCCGTGGATCGAGGAGCTCGCAGACCGCGTGGGGGAATGGAAATAGCTCCGAGGCGCTCGTTTGCCGTTGCAAAAGCTGCTGTGTGAGGAGGCCTGGACCCCTTGCAGTCCGGACAATGCTGCGGGCTGCTCACACTCCCCTTCGCAGCGTTCCTTCCTCGTTCTCCACCAGTGGCAACGGCCTGGAGAACGCACGAGGTGGTTATCGCGTGCGTTCCTTCCAGGGTTGCATTTTTAGAGCGAGAAAGTGGCGAGCGCGTTCGACCGACCGACCGACCTCATCTCATCAACACGGCGGGGCCACAGCAATGACTGACCGAGGACAGGCCACAGCTTTGTCGAACGCCTTCGAGGTGGCCGATGCACGACCGTCGCCTGATAGCTGCGTCCACGTGCAATTCAGAGGCGTCGAGAGTCGCCAGCCCGAAGGGCAGAAGGAAGCAACGCCTTGGAGAGAGGGAGGGACCATGAAGCGAGGACGAGCGCTGTCCAGTTCGGCACTCGCCTCATCCTCTGGTTTCCCCACTGTACGAACACCTCCGCGGTGGTGCCAGACCTGGCTTGACGACCGTCCGTGGACGCTCGGAGAGGGCACGTTGCGTCAGACTCGCGCATGCAAACAGGCGCAACTGCTCTGGCCCCTTGAGGCACGGACCCCCTCTCCCTCTTGAGTCCGAGCCGCGCGATCTGAACAAGAATGAAGCGTTCGAGTTGAGCAGAGAGATGGTCAACTTCCTTCTGGTTGACTCACTCCACTCCGAGCCGCACGATCCAACGCGTCCAAGATGAACTGATTGGTGCTCTTGACTCAAGAGTTTTGAGCCGCAACGGTTGCCACCAGTCGGACGCTCTTGCAGGATCTTCAATCGTCGCGACGTTTCATGATCCGACGGCTCCGATGAAGGCTTGTCGCCCATGCAGATCGCGTTGTGTCCATCGAAAGAGGGCGAACTCGACAGCAAAGAGGGAGTCATGGGGGCTGTGAACGCACCGGCGCTGCGCTGGATCGACGCCGAGATCGAGCTCCGGCGCGAGGCCAAGGAGTTTGCGCGCTGTACGCCTTGTTGCCCATGTCTTCTTCGAGGTATCCACCCCTCACGTCGCTCTCACTTGGTGGCAGGGACGCTGCCGGACGTCCAGCAGCTGCGCGGTCGCTTCCAGAAGACCTTCGGACTGGCCGTGACCGCGAGCCAATTCGAGGACTTGCTGCTGCTCAAGGCGCCCGAGGCCGTGTCCTCCAAAGACGTCTTTGACGCGCTAGACACGAACCGCGACGGCCGCATTGATGGCCTTGAGCTGCTCGCTGCGCTCACCTGCGTGTGCCGAGCGACGTTCGAGGAGAAGGCGCAGTGTGCGTTCTCACTGTCGTTGATTGCTTGTTGGGGGAGTCCAGGAGGCCGACGTTGTGAGTGAATTGCTGGTGCAGTCGCGTTCGAGCTCTTCGACTTCAACGACAATGGATCGCTTTCCACCACCGAGCTCGTAAGCTGTTGCTAGTCATTGCTTTCGTCGCCATACAATTAACGTATGCGCTGTGAGTGCAGGCGCTGCTGATGAAGTCGGTGTGGATCGGGATGAGTCTGCTGACCGACCAGAGCGCAGCTTCTTCCAACAATGCAGTCATCGACAGCAGCTGCTCACCGCTCGATGTCATGATGGCATGTCTGGAGCTCGCCGAGAGCGCCTTCCGCCGCTATGACAAGGACGGCAGCGATACGCTCGGATATGACGAGTTCGTCGCGTGGGCCCGGAGCAATCGGTCCTTTATGCTGCAGGTCGAGCAGTTCCGACTCGTGGCCGAGAAAGCGACCGGGTTCGAAGAGGAGCTGTCGCTCCCCGACGGCAGCGACGAGGACTCCGACTTGGAAGAGGAAAGCAGCGACGTGGTACCAGTCGCTCCCCAGGCTGATTCACCGGGTCAGGCGCCATTCAGCCGCCGCTCCCACGTGATGGCACAAGAAGAGCCTGGATACGCCATCTTCATCGAGGAGAACCAGGCAGGATCGACGCCACCACCCGTCAACCTCGAGCTGGACTGGGTGTACGGCACGAACGGACCCCGGAGCCGCAACAACTGCCGATTCTTGGGGTCCGGAGAGGTTGTGTACACCGTGGGGAACGTCGCCGTCGTGTACTCGTCCACGTGTCACGAGC
The DNA here is from genome assembly GCA_023338125.1 of Phytopythium aichiense. NCBI lineage: Eukaryota > Oomycota > Peronosporomycetes > Pythiales > Pythiaceae > Phytopythium > Phytopythium aichiense. Next base: position 10,692 of record JAADYH010000121.1, read on the forward strand.
AGCGCTACTACCGACGCCACAAGCGTTTTATCCAGTGCCTTGACGTGAACGAAAGTGGGGAGATTGTCGCGACTGCAGACGGGAACGGGACCGCCATTTCTCCCAACGGTATTGACGCTGGTGCAGAGATCCACGTGTGGAACGGGAACACACTGCAGTGCCTTGCTATTCTGCGCAACTTCCACGAGCAAGGCATCTCGCATGTGGCCTTCCCGGCGCCAAAGTCGGCGGCAACGTCTGCGATACACAACGCGCACGCCCAACCCATCGGATCCGGAGCGTCTTCCTCTCTCCCTAGCAGTCACCTGAGCAAGAAGACCCACCGCCACACGGATATGCTGCTCGCGTCCATCGGTGGCGATGTGAACGCATCCATGGCGCTCTGGAACTGGCAGCAAGAGACCGTTCTGGCGTCTGGACGAGCGCTTGGAGCAGGAGCGAGTGCGTTGACCAAGAGCAGGCGGCGACCACTCGCCATGGCGCTGAGTGAGGACGGGGACGAGATCGTCGTGTGTGGCACCCACTTCGTAGCGTTCCACCAGGTGGACGGACGCTTCTTCAAGCAGAAGCAGCCGCAACTGCTGCCGACCAGTGAACAGCCACGGCGTGCGTCGCCGCTACTTCACTCCGTCCCAAACTGTCTGAGCGTGGCTTACTACGGAGTCCAAGACGTGGTCGTCGGCACTGCACGTGGCGAGCTTCTCCGCTTCCAGCGGCGGAAGCTGACGCAAGTGGTTCAAGCCCATGAGCCAAAGCAGAGCGTCACCACTGCGCTGCTCTCCTATCGCTCCATGGTGCTCTTCACGGCAGGCAAGGACGGACAGATCAAGCAATGGGACTCGACGCTCAAGCCGATCGGAAGCTCAATCGACCTCCACACGTTCCTTGGTGCCATGGAAGCCAATCCTCAGTCTCCGAAGGATCGAGAAGCAGCAATTGTGCTTAAGAACGAAGACTTTCGCGTCAGCAGCCTCGCGTACGACCCTCGACGGCACCGCTTTCTCGTCTCCACTCGCCTTGGAAACATCATCGAGCTCACGGATGAAGCCTCCAGCGCAGCGGCAACTGCAACCGAACGCGAGAGCCACCTTGTCGCGACTGGACACTTGAGAAGCTGTCTGTCCGGGACCGTCACCGCGCATCTGGGCTCGTGCTTCGCTTCATTCAGCGCGAGCGCAAAAATTGTTAAGCTCTGGTGCCTTCGACGACGCCTTTGCACTGCCCAACTTCGCCTCACGACGTTCTCGCCGGTTTCGCTTGCCTTCAGCAATGGCTGCGATTTGCTCCTAATCAGCGGCCATGAGGGCTCACTGATGCTCTGCAGTGTCCGGAATATGGGTCTGATGCCGATATCAACGATGAAGAACACGTCTGCAGCCGCTTCTGCTCTCCGGTTCGCTCCTGATGATCAGACCGTCGCGGTGGGCCGGTTGAATGGCCTGGTCTACATTTATCGCATCGAGGATGCGATTTCTGGTGGCGAGGGTAGCGAGGAGCAGCGCCGGTTGCTTCGGCTCTCGCGGTACGTGCTGCTGAAGCCGCATCAATACGATGAAGTCGCCGCGTCCACCATTCAACCGATCACTTCGCTCGACTTCAGTGTGGATGGGAATCTGCTACGGAGTGAACGTCGCGACGGCGTGATCCTCTATTGGGATCTACGACGGCGAGCATGCACGCAGCTATCAAGCGCTTCGTCATTCGTGCGAGCAGCTGAATGGCAAACGTTCAGCTGCCAGATCCGCCGGAAGGAGAGTAACCACAGTGACAAGGTTCAGAGCCCGTACCAGCTCGTTGCAAGTCGCAACAAGAAGCTGGCTCTGCTCACGGCCTCCGACTCGGGTGATGTCGCCGTAGCTGACCTTCCGTGCTCAAGACGGGCGCCAGTCACCCTGGCAAAAGTGATGCAGAGTGCGCACGTTGTGACCGACGGCTCGGTAGGCCGTTGGGAAGGCGGCGACGTGGACTTGGCTCCGGTTTGCAGCAGCGATTTCGCGCTCCGAGACTCGTTCGCGATCACTAGCAGCCGGGGCGGCTCGGCCATTTGCCAGTGGCGAGTTGAAGAGGAGATGAAGGACACGCAGCCACGTCCGCCTTGCGACTACGACCAACTATTCACCAAGCTCGCGTCGCTTGGACTCGATGATGTGTACTACCCGCCTTCCTCCGCCAGTCCAAGCGATCTTCGGCCACTCCCAGCTTCTTCAGGCGCGACGACTAGCTCCGCATTGCCTACAGTCGTGACGACTTCGGCTGCGCCTGCTGCGTGCACTGAAGCTCCCGATTTGGACCTGTCGCTATCGTTCGCGTTCGGCTTCAACTGCAAGCGAGCGAGCATCAATCGCATGATCGCGCCGTCCGCAAGCCGATTAGTCTACAGCGTTGACACGCTTCTCGTGCTGCGCCACCTTCAAGGCGGACGCGCATCTCGTCACAGCATCACTCGCTCCAGTCTTCGCCACGCAGTCTCGAGTATTGTTCACCATCCCTCACAGCCAGTGATGGCAGTTGGAAGCCGAGACGATGGAATGGTGATCTTCTTCTCGCCAAACGATGACAGCAGTGGGTTTCGTGAAATTGCTGCCATCACCAGCGACGCTCGTACCTTCGGGAAGACGCTCATTTCGGTCTCTTTCCTCGAGTCGGACATGTACTCGCGCTCAGGGGCCACCACCACCGCCGGCAGCATGGATCTAGTCGCAGTCATCTGGAAAAACGACCAGCACGTGCACTCGCTAGCATTCTACGGGTGGAAGCAGCAGCAGTCGCCGCTGATTGCAAGCGCGGCGATGACCAAGTCGCCCGTGCTCTTTGGCGAGTTTGTGGCCACTCCTCCACACCAGCAAGGTGGGGCCAGCGACTACCCGGCGGTACATTTCGTCAGTGGTGGCGTCAACCACGTCACATTCTGGAGGTTGAACGTGGCCACGGGCATCATCAACTCCCAGCAAGGCATCTTCGGCCACCACGCGCTTGCTCAGACGATGCTTTGCGCCGTCTCCGTCGGAGGTTTTATATTGACTGGTGCTGAGGACGGGACGCTCGTGGTATGGGCCGACGGAGTCGCAGCGCACACCTATCCCGTTCCAAACGCCACCGCCGCCTTCAGTGCGCCATCGAAAGTCGGTGGTGCTATCACGAAAGGGCTCATCGCGCTCACATACGCGCCATCTCACCGCCAAGTGGTTGGAGCAACACTTGATGGCGGAATCATCTTGTGGCAGTGCGCCACTGACCAGCAAGGCGTCAAAGCTGGAGCGTTCCTTCAAGTTGTACGCGCGTCCTCAGTGTTTTCGCTTAATTGGCAGCTTCAAGAGCTTCAAGGGAGCCAGCGATCTGCCCACGTGGATGACACTGGAGCTGAATCGATGAGGCAGCGCACCAAGACGCGTCTGGTCGGGTTCCAGCTCGTGGAGGAGAGCAGCGACGCGCTCGTTGTGCTCAGCTCTGGCGAGATTCTGCGGTTGGAACTCGACTTGTTCCCGAGTCAAAGTGGTCAATCCAACAGTGCGCAAGGAGATGGAAGGCGGCTCATCTCTGAAGCAACGGTGCTACTGAACAGTGTCCTTGACGTGGAGGACATCGCGCTGCATCCGCGAGAACCGTGGGTGGCTTTGTGCTCTGCGAGTGGTGTGGTTTGCGTGTGGAGCTTGACATCCGATCAACTGGTCCACTCGCGCCAGTTCCAGAATGCCGGGGAAGCGTGTGCGGTGTGCTGGAGCACCCTTGGCAGTCGACTCGCCGTCTCCTTCTCAAACGGCAGTGTTCATGTGCTGAATGGTGCAAATCTGGATGAAGAAATCGACGTCTTCACTATCGGTGAGACCAAGACGAGTCACTACGCGTCGATGCTCAAGTACGCACCAGGGATCAGCGGCAGCTCGAGCGAGTGCTTGCTTGCTCTCGCATGCACCGATTTCAACGTCTACATCTACACGAGCCCGCCGGAAGCAAGCGGCGAAAGTGAAAAGGTCTCCTACTCGCTGCTCCACACTTTTGTCGGCCATTCATCACCCGTGACTGCACTCGACTTTTCAATTGATGGCAAGTGGCTGCAGTCCGCGACCTCGCGCCATCACAACCAGATCCTTCGGTGGCCTCTGCAGCCTAGCAACGCGGGTCCTTCGCCATCCACTAGCGCTATCGAGTGCAGTCTGTCCGACGACCAGTGGGCGACGTGGACACTGCCGCTATCAGGACCAGTCGCTGGACTCGACGAGCTCTGCGGCGCTAGCGTTTCGACGCTGTGCCGCATCCAGAGTGAAGGCGGTGGCGAGAACTGGCGCTCGAGACTCCCGACGATGGCTATCGGCACTGAGAGCGGACATATCTTGCTCACTTGGTACCCTCTACCCGCAGGAACGGCGTCCAATGCGATGGCGAAGGAGTATCATGGGTTCTTTTCAGCTCACACGACCGTTTCACGCGCCGAATTCAACCACGGAAACGAGTTTCTCGTCATGCTCGGTCGAAACTACGACGGCAACACTTCGGTCTTGATATGGCGAACCGACTACGAAGATGAGCTGCGGCAGCTCCAGCGCCTGCAAGCAGCTCGCGATGGACCAAGCGACTCGACCGCTGCATCGATTGAACCTTCGACAACCTGTTCAGATGCCACGACGTACCGAGCTTCAGAGGACATGACGAATCTGTTCGCAGTCACCGACAACGATGCCAAAGGCGACGAGTTCCTCGCCGTTCGACCGTGGGCTGGCTCCATTCGGGAGCCGTCCAACAACGTCGAGAGCAAAGGCAATCCAACTTCACCGCCTGAACAGGAGCTGCACCTCGAGTTTGTGTACGGTGTCAATCTCGGCGCGACCGCGAGCAACTGTGCGTTCTACGCTGACGATGCGTGGGAGATAGTGTGCAATTCGGCGTCCATCGGCATCGTGTACAACACTAAGACGCAGACCCAACTACTGCACCAGGGCCACGGCTCGAACGCCATCTCTGCCATGGCGGTACACCCTCGCGGGGACCTTGTGGTGACCGGTGAGTGCGGCGTGGGCGGTAAGCAGTCGCCTCGGATCATCCTCTGGGACGCCAACAGTGGCAGCACCATGGCTCAAGTGGCCACGGTGCACGCTCGCGGAGTTCTCCTGCTGAGCTTCACACCCAATGGTGAGCAATTCGCGTCAGTTGGGATGGAGGACGACCACCTGCTCGCCATCTACGCGGTCGTGAATGGCCGGTCCGGAACCGGTGGCCACAGCAATGGTCGTCAAGAAGGCGGTGGGTTTCAAGCGCAGCTGCTAACGCACGTCAAGACGTCGAAGCAGCGCGTGTGGGGGCTTGGCATCAACGACGACGGCGATGCCGTCACGTGCGGCGAGCAACACCTATTGTTCTATCAGCGCTCGCAGACAGCAGGATCTCACCATGGAGCGAAGACTGGTGGTGCTGCCACTGGGAGCATCAAGCGCGCGCTGTTCAGCAGTCACAAGAAGTGCAACCCTCGAGCGACCGTCTTGCAGGCTACTCATCTATTCAAACCCCAGATGGTGGTCTCCAGCCAGTCGGATGGCAGTCTGTACCTGTGGAAGGACCGCAAGTGCGTCGACGTGAAGCTTGCCGCTCATGGCAACACCCCAATCCCAGCGCTCTCCGTTGACCGGAAGCGCCAGTGGGTCTTCTCTGGAGGCCACGACGGCAAGATCTGCGTCTGGAATGCACAGCTGGAGAGTCTGCGAGCCATCGATCTGGTTCAATTGGCGGCAGCGACCTTGACAAGCTCGCCGCCTCTGACAAGCACCAAGATACAGTCGCTGGCGGTTCGTGACGGACGCATGCTGATCGTCACGGCTGGTAGCGAGATGTGCGAGCTGGTGAAGGAGGAGGAGGCGGCCTCGAGAGGACAGAACTCGCTCCGAGGTGTTGACATGGACAACTACCGGCTGGTTGTTCACCAGCGAGGGCATGCGGCGGGCGAGCTGTGGGCACTGGACGCTCACCCGACCAAGCTCCAATTCGCCACGGCTGGCGATGACGGTACGGTTCGGCTGTGGGACGCGCCAACTCGCTCGCTGGTGGCGCTTTATCGGTGGGAAGGAGCAGTCAGTGCATCTTCAAAGCGCCATCAGCTTCGAGCGTTGGCCTTCTCGTGCGACGGCAGGCACTTGGCCGTCGGTGCATCCGACGGAATCGTCCGCGTGCTCTCGACCAGTTGCGATGCTGTCATAACAGAGTGGAAGGCGAACGCGCACGGCATCCGCGCGCTCAAGTACTCCCCAGACGAATCTGTCCTCGCGGTCGGCAGCCAGGACCGCGTCGTCCACCTGTTGGATGCGCGGACGTACCGCAAGATTGGCGAGCTGCGCGGCCACTCGTCTGCTGTGAGCCACATGGACTTCTCCAAGGACGGCGGCGTGCTCCAGACGGTCAGCGTCGGCGCCGGCGAGCTGCTCTTCTGGGATGTGCGCGCCAAGAAGCAGATCGTGTCCGCGAGTGCTGTGCGGGATGCGCAGTGGGAGACCTGGAGCTGTCCGTTCGGCTGGCCGGTACAGGGCATCTACCCGCCCGAGAGCGACGGCAGCGACGTGAACGCCGTCTCCCGCAGCCACGACCGCCGTGTGGTGGCGACGGGGGGCGACGACTGCCGCGTCCGACTGTTTCGACACCCGTGCATCCCGCGCGGTCAGTCCGTTGGCACCTCCGTGTTGGCATCGGGATCGTCGGTGGTGGCATCGAACCCGACAGCGAGGGTGTACGTCGGCCACGCGTCCCACGTCACCAGCTGCGTGTTCACGGCACAGGACGCGTTCCTGCTGTCCGTCGGCGGCCGTGACCAGACCATTTGCCAGTTCCGCTACGTCCCATCCAGCAGCAACGCGGTCGGGTGAGGCGGCCGACCGAGTCGGCGACTCACGCTCTTCGGACGCAGAGCTGACACGCAAGTTGCATGAACCAACACACATGAAACCTTGGTTCCGGCTTTGAATGTAACCATACAACAAAATAAATGATTTACACATGAAAATAGTAAATACCCACCCACAGAGACCGACAGGCAGACACACACAGATAACGGGAGAGTGCACAAGACGGATCGATGGACATGGACGCGATGGCGGAGACGACGCGAGGGGACGCCGCCCCGCAGGCGGACGCGGACGCGGAGGAGATGCCGCTGCTCTTCATGGACGGGCTGCCGTCCGGTTTCCAGCAGAGCTCGCAGCTGGCGGCGCTCGCGACGTTCATGGCCGACAGCGACGACGAACCGGGCGACAATGAAGAAGGAGACGAAGACGGCGAAGACGAGCGACGAGCAGGGAAGCGGCCGGCGTCCGCGCGGCGGAAGCTGGCCAGACGCAAGACGAGGACGCCGTACGCGCGTCCGCCCGTCAAGGACAGCGCCGTCGACGTGGACAAGGTGAGCAACAAGGACAAGAAGAAGAGGAAGAAGAAGAAGGAGAAGGAGGGCGACGCGACCAAGGAACTGCAGCTCTACCTGTCCATGTTCAAAGTCTAGCGCGGGGGGTGACACTACTGCGACGCGGAGGCTACGCGCTCGGCGTACATCGCGCCGACGCGCGTGGCCCACGCCAGGTGCTCGGCCGACGGCTCCTCTCGCCCGTCCGGACTCGGCAGCGCGACGCTCGCGGTGCTCTCGTCCACTGCAGTGGTGCGCCTGCTGCGCGCCGGTCGCGTACCCGTCCTTGACTTAGTCGGACGCGGAGCCGGGGATGTCGGAGGCACCGACAGGTCCCCGACCGGCGTTGAGAACGACGGCGGGCCGTCTTCGCGCGTCGGTGACAGGAGAACCGATGCTGAACCGCGGCGCTGACGAAGTCTCGACACGAAGCGCGACGTGTCCGAGCTCTTCCAATGTACAGTGCTGGACGGGGACGGTCGGTGGTACACCGAGCGCTTGGCTGTGGTCGTCGTGGTCCCTGCAGGCTTGGGCTGTCGCGCCGCGACGGTCTGGACGAAGTCGTCGACGAACATGCGCTGCTGCAGGCGTAGTGCCTCGCTAAAGCTACTGTTGAACGCACCCAGGACTTTCGAGGGAGACGGTGGGGATCCGCACTGCGTCTCTGCTTCCACATGTGTCGTGGACTCCTCCAGAGCAGTCTTGACCATGCCGAACGATCCCGACCCGACCCAGTCGTCTTCGTCGTTGCTGTCGTCGCCGACCGCTGGCTGAGGGAGCGGAGGCGGATACGCCAGTGACGACTTCCACACTCGCCCTTTGGCTGTGGAGGCGGACGACGAGGGCTCCGAGCTCGCGGGTGCGAAGGAATGGCCCTGACGCTCCGGGAACGTGAGGCGGTCGCTGCGTCGGATGTCGTACGAGCCCACACCTGCCAACAAGGACGGTGCGCTTCAGTACAATGGCACCTGCCAGGACACGACGCATTCGATCGTACCTGGAGACTTGGAAGCGGTGTCTCTAGCGGTACACGAGCTCGGCAAGACAGCAACATGCGGTGGGACGCGGGCTCCTTGCTGGGCGGCGTGGAGCTTGGCGATGCTGGGCTTGGGCGGGTCGATTGCGGGCTCGAACGACCAGAACGCCGGCGTCGTCTTGACGTACGGGGGAGGGAACACGCGCTTGATGTCGCTGTCGTCGCTGTTGCTCTGGTTCTCCTCGGCGGACTCCGGGTAGGGCGGTGGGAACGTGGACGTGGCCCGGCGAGGACTACAGGTCCGAGCCTTGCTGGCGCCTTCGAGGTCGAGGAGCGTCGCGTCCAGCGCTTCGACAAGCTGCTGGAGCTGTTGCGAGGTATCGACGTCAATGCGAACGTTGTCTTGGATCTGCAGAGTTGTGCGGTGTTAGTTGGGGGATATAAAGAATAGCTCAAGCTGAGTGCCGCACCATTCGAGTGACCTGCAGGTTGAAAGAGGTCGCAGCAACATGCGTGGCTTGGACGGCGGGAAGCGGCGGCTGGACGCTCCTTTGAGCGCTCGCCAGCTTCTCTATCGCATCCGCCAAGCGTTTGTTCAACGCCAAAACGATCGACACGTCCTGTGTGGTCTCCTTCTCCGGCGCTGCCGTCTTGCTGTGACCTCCCTCGTCTGTCGAGTTCATTGCCGGGTCCTCCTCTTCCTCCTGTTCAGATGACGACTGCTGCCGTTCGTGCTCTTCACTCTCGTCGTCGACGACTGACGATCTCCTCCGCTTGAGTTTCACCTTCCGCTTTCGAGACTTCACTGCATCTGGGTGTCGGCTCAAGGCGTCCAGCAGCGTCTTCCGTCGCGCCGCCGATGCCAGCGTGTCTCGTTTGGATCGATGGGCGACGAGCGACTGATGTCTGTCGTCCAGTCTCCTCCGCTCTTGTGCGATGGCAACGACCAGGAACCGGAAGAAGACAAGCCGCTGGAGCGCCAAGACGTTCCCGAGCTGCCACTTGGACGCCAGCTTGAGCTGCCACACAGACGTTCACAGCAGTATACACAACCGCGAGTTAGACTCCGTCTTCCATACCCCAGACACGGGGGAGCGTCCTACCGGCTGGAACGACAGGAACGCGCAGTAGTCCGCATCTGTCAGCTCCGAGACGCGAGGGCGAGCATCGATACACGCGACGAACTCACGGATCAGCGCCGGGTCACTCTGCAGCCGCCGTATCCTCCTTCCGTCCGTTGTGATCCCGCCACGCTCCCCACCCGTGAGCCCGACCACGAGGTGCTGGAGCTTGGACGAGTGAGGGATCCACAGCAGCTGCTTCCTCAAGAAGCGGTTCAACCGCGCGAGCCGGTGCTCGTTCAGGTGGCGCCGCGTGATCTGCAGCACGAGCGTCCGGAGGCGCGGCAGCTGGTCGAACGGCAGGAACCAGCTCGCTTGGAGCAGCGTCTCGATCGGGATCTCGGCGTACGCTGGGTCGATCGTCCTCTGCTCCTCGCAACCGCCTCCACTGCCCTGCGAGCCCAGCAGCGCCTGCTCCAGTTCCCACTGCGTCAGGAACACACCGTGCTGCACGCCCTGCTCCTGCTCCTGCTCTGAGCGCTTTCGCTCTTGCTCCGGTGCGTCCTCACTCGCAAGACGCGCGTGCATCTGCTGGAAGGCCCGGCACGTCTCGTCAAGCGCGCGTTCCTGGCAGAAGCGGATCTGCGTCAGCGACAGCCCCGACCGCTCCAATGGGGACGAGCCGTCGCCGTCGCCATGCGTCCAAGCGGAGGCGGCCGCCTTTGCTGGACGTGTTGCGCTTGACGGCGGCTGTGACGCTGCCCTTGTGAGCTCGCGGATTCGATCGCGGTAGTGTTGTTTACTCGCCTGGACCCGGTCGTCTCGCGGTTTGCCCACGCCAGCGTCAGGTCTCCACGGTTCAACGTCAGAGTGAGTGAGAGATCTGCTAGCAGGACGAGACGTCGCGGTGGCCTCGCTGGAGTGGCCGGGGCTGCTTGTTGCCTCCTCCTCCGACTCGTATCGAACGCCAAACACGTCCGCCCACGCGCGTTTCGTCTCGGGGGCGAACTGGGCTGTCAACGACGAGAGAAACGTGCGCCTTGGAGCTGGATGGACCTCGGCGTTGGAGGCGATGACACTCGCCTCAGGGTTGGAGGTGACGCTATTCGCCTCTGACGCTGTCATCGACGCTCCGTCTTCGCTTGCGGGCTCGACGATAGATCTGGAACCTGGTGCCTCTGGCGGTAGCTCCTCGTGCTGCGGTGGGGTCTCGACAGGTCTGCTCTGGGCTCGTGCCCCGCCTCCTTCAGGTTGGTCAACCGCGGTCCTCGACGCGTTGTCTTCTGTCTGTTCGCTGTCTTGCGGCGCCACGCCCTCGCTCTCACCGCCGTTGTCCGCCTCAGTCTCATCGGTGGTCGTGTCGGCGGCAGTCGCGACACAACTCCCTTCGCACTCGACTGGGAGAGTGGCTGCCGTCTCTCCAACAGTTTGTGACGCTGCAGCATCCGTCATTGAGGTGGTCTCGACGCCCGTTTCCTGGCTGTCGCTCGGGGACGCCGCCACGTCCTCATGACCACCAAGCGAGCCGCCGTCAGTCGCCATCGCAGCGTCTGAAGCGACGACTGCCGTATCCGTTTGCTCCGCCGCGTTGACGTCCATCCTGACACCATCAAGCGGACTGCCAGCACCTGCACGACGCCGTCAACCTCACATGGTTGTTGGCGTCCGAAAATAGCCTCCAAGACCAGACCAAAGCCGTCATATTATCCATTCACAGTCTCCTCCTCGGCCTTGGCCAGTCGAAATGTTCCGTTCACATCAACCAGCGGCGGTCCGGTCACTCCATCGGCGGCTCCGGGAAGGGCTCGTTCGTGAGCAGGTAGCGCCAGATGAGCCAGCCGAAGCACTCGACGTGCAGCGTGACGCGGTGTCCGTGGCCGAACATGATGACCATGGAGCCCGCGAGCGGCGGGTCCGACTTGGTGGTCCACGAGATGAAGTAGAGGCTGGAGGTGGGCGAGAAGGGCTCGATGCGGAACTCCGAGAAGCGGTCGCCCGGCGGCAGGCGGAACAGCCAGGCCCAGAAGGAGCGGATCTTGCCCTTGTTGCGCATGCGCAGCGAGGTGCGCCAGAAGTCCTTGATGCTCTCGATGCCGTAGTAGCAGCGCGAGGGCATCGACACGGCCAGCACCGAGTTGAGGTCCCAGATCGAGTCGGCGTCCAGCACAAAGTCCTTGGGCAGGCTCTGTGTGAAGATCTCCTTGATCTTGAGCAGAATGTCCATCTGGATGCCGCGCGTGAGCGACCGGCGCTTGCCCTCGTCCAGCTCCACGTTCTTGACCAGCATGTCCGACAGCGCCTGGTTCTCGCCCTGCAGCGCCTCGGCCTTGTGCTGCAGGTACTCGAGCTTCAGCGCCTGCCGCTGCCGGCACTTCTTGACCGCCGCGCGGTTCCGCTCGCGCTTCTGCTCCGACGAGTAGTTCATGCTCTTGCGGCCGCACCGCCGCTTCGTCTCGGCCGGCGGCGCCTCCGCCTCTCCCTTCTCTCCTCCTGCTGCTGCTTCTCCCTTCTCTCCTTCAGCCTTCGTCGTACCTGCTGCTTTCCTCTCTGCTGCCGGCTTGGCCGCCTTGGCACTGCGCTTGGCCGCCGACCTGCCGCCCGACTGCGTCTTCGCGCGCTTGGCCGCTCCTTGCGTCGGCTCGGGCGGCGGCGGACGCGCTCGGCCGCTCTCCGCGTCCCGCTCCAGCCGCACGGCGAACCCGCGGGACTGGCCCATGGCGGCGGCGGGGGACACCGGTCCGCGCCGTCCCTGGGCCGCCATGGGCCGCCCGAGCCGCCGTCCGCCGCCCGCGGGCCGGCCCAGCAACTCGTCGGGGGCGTCCAGCGCCGAGGGGCCGGCCAGCGACAGCGGCAGGTGCAGGTCGTCCGCGTCGTACAGGTCCATGCCGGCCGGGTCCAGGGGAAGCAGGTCGAACTGCGGGTCAAAGTCCGGGCTCGCGGGCGACGCCACGCGCCTCCTGACGGCCATGAGCCGCGAGGGGGCCGCAGGCGGCGGCTGCAGCTCCCGGTGGATGCGGTGCGCGTGCTCCACGCCGTGGCGGCCGCCGCCTCGGCGCCGCAGCTGCGCCTGGGCATGAGCCTGAGCCTCCACATGAGCCAGCGAGCCGTCCGCAAGCAGCCCGCGGTGCTGGGGATGCTGAGGATGCTGGGGATGCGGCTGGGACAGGAAGGGCTCGTGCTGCTGGTGCTGCTGGTGGTACTGGCGCAGCTGCAGCTGCGTGTGGAGCTGCGCCTGCCGCTGCTGCGCCAGCATGAGCTGGTAGGCGCGCGCGCGGGACGTCTCGGGCGGCAGCTCGGCCATGGGGCCGGGTGGCGGGCGGGGCCGGTCCTCTGCGTAAATTACGGCGACGAGTGCGACGGTTAGTCCGCAGATTCCTTTTGAATGGAAAAAAAAAATATGGGGGGGAAGAAACCGCAGGAGACGCACGGGGGGACCACGCTGCCGCGTCGCGAGGGAGCCGCGGCGGCGGTTGGAAGTAGTCGTGCGGCGTCAGGACCGCGGCCCGCGCGCCGGGGCCCGGCCGGGGGCGGGAATGCGGATGCGGGCCCCCAGCGGCGGACGAGTTGGCGGGGCCGGGGCCAGCCCGCGCACGGCCCCCTGCGGGCGGCGGCGGCTGCAGCGTCTTGACCAACTCGTCCGCGGACAGCAGCTCGTCGTCCTCGTCCCCGGCCGCGGCGGCGTACGTCCGCAGGGCCGCGGCCCCCGCGGGGGGCGGACGGTGCGGACCGGACGGGCCGGACGGGGGCCCCGCGCTCGGGACGGCCCCGTGCGGATAGCGCGACAGCGACGGCGAGTACATGGGCGTGGCGGGGGCTGGCAGCGAATGAGGGGCCCGACGGGCTGCACGCACGCACGACCCACTTGCGGACGGCCGGGATCGGAACGCCAACGAACGGGACTGTCCGTCCCCGGTTCCTTCTGTTTTCTGGCGGGTGAAAGTTTATTCCCAGCCGCGTTCGTTCATGTGGGTGTTGCGGCTTGGTTTGTGTGCAGAGGAGGATGGGCTGTCCCGAGGATGGGATTTCAATACAAAATCCAAGATGAAATCGAACCGCCCAGAACGGGTGAAAGAAAAATGGAAGAAACCGTGGGATGCGCTCCTTCCGAATTACGACGGAAATGACATTTCATTTGGATCAAACCCTGGACAGTATTTGAATTTCACTTCCACAAGCCAGCCGATTACGATGGATTTCGTCCCCAATTGTGACATATTCGTCATGGTTGATTGGGATGAAACCGTGATGAAGGTGAGCCTCCTGCTGCTGCTTCGGACTCGTTCGTCCGCCATGCACAACGTCCAGTCCGTGGTGGTTTCACTGACCAGAACGCTTCCTCGCTTCGGCTCGCCCAGCGTCCACCAACAGCGGTCACTTCAACACGGTGCAAGGCTCCGTTGTGTGCGTTCTTGACCTGGAACGCGAGCTGGGTGCCTGCACATTTCCTGTCGCATTGGTCTCTGCGGTGCGCCATCCACTGGCAGTGCTGGGACTCCTTCCGACGTGGCCCGAGCCCTGAAATGCCTCAATGAGGTCGAGCTTCTCCGTGAAGCACCTTTCTATTTCAGCACCCGAACGAACTGGTCAACACCTCGTGAACGAAATCCCGAACCCATGTGACGGGAGGACCCAACCGCACGGACGCGTTCACAGCCATGGGCATCCGTTCGCGTCCTTGACATGCTGTTCGCCCGCAGTCAACTGCGCTGCTTTGCACGACATGGGGATTTCGAATTTCACGTCCCCATCGGTTGGATGCAACATGGACAACGAAGGACGTGCTATTTCTGCTTGCTTCTGCGCCTGCGCGTCTTCGTCAGTGCCGTGTGGCTCGAGGCTGGCAGGCCAACAAAGCCTCCTCCAGCGGTCTCCGATGTCTTGGCACATGCCCCAGCTGACGCTCAGTTTGGATGACAGCAAGTCTCCGACATAAGCGCAGGGACGCATTGCCAATGCGGCATTGCCCTCGAGCACGCACAAACCTCCAGTCGATCACCACAGAGCCCGACGGCGTGTCTCGGTCTCGCCCACTGCTGGCTGATGACCTCGATCCGTCAGTGAGAGCCCCTGTGCACGCGTCGGACTTCTATTTATCGCCCGCCTCCGCCGAGCGGACAGGGTATAAATACACCGCCGCTCCCCTCGCCCTGCCATCCACCCTGACTGATCGGTGAGCTGACGACTCGCCTCCTCCGGCACCGAGGACGAGGACGAGGCTCGCTCCTGGCTCCGGAAGCACCTCCTGCCCATCCCATATCGACCTCGCAGCGACTTCCAAGAGCGTCCAAACCGTTCAAGCAGCACCGAGCGGCCCGGACGCGTCCGAGGCCATGGCGTCCAGCATCCCCAAGCCGCGGCGGGCGACGGCGACCTTCCAAGGCGCGTCGCCTGTCATGAAGGTGCCTCTCGACAGCCGTGTCATCATCTCGCGGCGCCGCGCGGGCACCGTGCGCTACGTGGGGCGGCTGGCGTCCGACACGGGCGAGTGGTACGGCATCGCGCTCGACGAGCCCAAGGGCGACAACGACGGCTCGTGGGACAAGGAGCGGTACTTCCAGTGCGCGGCCAACCACGGCGTCTTCGTGCGCCGCAAAGAGGTTTGGACGACTGCCTTCGCGAGGATGATCGGTCCGGGTTCGTTCGTTGACGGCACGCCTTGAGATGTAGATCTTCCAGGTCAAGGAGGCGGCCAAGTGCCCGCCGTCCCCAGGCGCTCATGACTCGGGCGACGACAGCAGCACGAGCGGCAGCAGCACGACCGAGCAGCAGGACTTCTCCGTGTCCTCCGCCGCGTCCACCGCAACGCAGGCGGCCGCCGTCACGCCGCTCATGCGCACGTTCAAGAGCTTCCGCAAGCAGCTCGAGAACATCACCATCAAGACCATCGGCGGCGACTCCACGTCGCCTAGCAGCAGCAGCCGGCCGGCAAGCCCAGCGGCAGCGGCGGCCCCAGCATTGCCCAACTCCGCAGCAGCCGGCGGCATGCCCCGCGGTCGGTCCGGCATCAAGGAGCCGCAGAGTCGGCGGTACTCGACGTTCACGCTCGGCGAGCCATTGTCTCCATCATTGACAAGGCCGGTGCCCGCGACGGAGTCCGCATCGGTGGCAACCCAGTCAGTCTTAGGAGCGCTGTTCGATCAGACGCCGTCGCTGGTGCTCGAGTCTCCGTCCCAGTCGCCGCCGCCGTCGGCCATGCCGCTGTCTGCAGCGTCCCGAGCGCAGTCGTTCGTGTCTCCACCGCCTCCCCCGAGTCCGTCGACGATTCCACACCCAACTCTCTCGCTTCACGCTCCAACAACTCCTGCAATCGCAGCTTCAGTCGACGGAGACGCGTCCGAGGAGCCCACCGCAGACGTGAAGTCGATCGAGACGGTCTTGGACCTGTCGACGCTCATGGAGATTAGCGAGACGCTCGTGCTGGACGGCCTCGAATCCGGAGACGCTTGGCCATCGCCAGTTGAGCGCTCCAAGTCGTTCTTGCGGCGCAGCTCGGACTCGTCTGTCGTTCACCAGGAGACCGGAGTCTCGCCACCACCCTCCCCTCTCGCTGCGTCCCGCACCGACGCATTTGTGCGCCGAAACTCCGACTCGACCGTCGCACCACAACAGACACCGCAGACAACACTGCAGCACCACGACGATCAATCGCGGCGCGAGCCCATGGCGATCCAGAAGGAGCAGCAGGAGCAGCAGGAGCAGACGCAGGTCGAGTCGCTAGCGAGTCCGCGTGGGTCGCTGTCGTCCCCGCGGCCCATGTTCCTGCGGCGCACCAACATCGGCTCGCCCAGCCGCCTGGAGCGCCGCGCGAGCTTCGCATCGGGCAGCAACGCGTCGTCTTCGTCCTCCTCGTCCTCGTCCGCCACGTCCAAGTCGCCGCCGCAGCGCAGCGCGTCGTCGCGCATCGCAGAGCTGGAACGCGAGATCTACACGATGCGGTCCAACCACGAGAACGTGATCGCCGTGCTGCGCGCGACCAACCAGCAGCACGCGGCCAACGTGCTCGAGCTGCGCGCGCAGGTGGCGGCGCTGACCGAGGGCAACAACTACCTGGAGCGGCAGCTGGCGTCCAAGCTGGCGCTGCTGCAGGAGCTGCAGCAGATGGACACGCACGACCGCGTGACGCGCGACGAGGTGGCGCGCGTCATGGCGCTCAAGGACTCGCAGATCCAGGCGCTGGAGAAGGAGATCGCCAAGCTCAAGCAGCACGTGCTGCGCGTCGAGACGGAGCGCGACAGCCAGCTGTGCCAGCAGTTCCGCCACTTGTCGGCCGCGCGCGAGCGGGACGAGGAGCGCATCGCCAAGCTGCGCCAGGACGTCGTGCACCTCGTACGTCACCCTGCTTCCTTCCTTGCCGCCTGCTATGCTTTACTCTAGACTAACGACTGTCGTCTCTGGTCGTGGCGGCCGTCGCGATCGCAGTGCAACGAGCGCATGTCGTTGCAGAGCGAGCTGCACGACCTCAAGGAGATGACCAACTGGTTCTGAGGCGTCGACTCCTCTATTTATCGCCATCGCCAACGCATGACAGATAGACAAACAGACATCGTACAAGAAGGAATCGCGTGTCGATTGTGCTCCACAGAGACCCACTGCAGTCACTCGCTCACGCTCTCGCCACGCCCCCTTCGCCGACCGCGGACGGCCGGACTTGCTATCACTGCCTATGCCTATCGTTTTGTGTTCCCTTGCTGCGTGTCGCTCTCGATGCAGGACGCCGGACGCGATTATATAAAATGAACAGAGAGTAGACCCGCGCACGCCCTAAGCGGACGCCGGACCCTTGCCCACGATCTTGACGCTGTTCTTCCGGCGCTTCTCCTTGCGCTTCAGGTTGCGCTGCTTCTTGTGCGCCTCCGACTGCGCGCGCTTGCGCTCCTCGTCCTGCGCCGTCTCGGGCGACGAGTCGCCGCTGCTCTCGGGCTCCGTCGGCACCGCCTTCTTCTTCTTGGACGAGCGCTTCTTCTTCTTCTTGGGCTTCTCGGCCGATGCAGGAGCGGGAGCCGCCTCTGTCGCCAGCACCGCCGCCGCCTTGGTCACGTTCTCCTTGAACACCGACACGACGGCCGCCTCGAAGGCCGCCGTCACCACCGCCGCCTTGGCAGCCTCCACTCTGGCCGACGGCGCCTCCTTCGCCGCCTCCGTCTCCTCCGCCTTCACCTCAACAGGAGCAGGCGTCTCCACCTTCTTCTCCTCTGTCGTGGTCTCCACCTTGGTCTCCTCCACCTTGGTCTCCTCCACCTTGGTCTCGATCGTAGCCTCCTCCACCTTGTCCTCCACCTTCTTGTCCTCAATCTTCTTGTCCTCGACCTTCTTGACCTCGGCCTTGACAGGCGCGGGCGCCACCTTCTTGTCGTCGACAGGCTTCTTGGCCTCCTCCTTGGCCTTGTCTGCGGCGGCGGCGGGCTCCTCGGCGGGCTCGTCCGCGACGCTCTCGTCGCCCGTGGCCTCTTCGTCCTCGGCCCCGAGGTGCTGCGCGACCTGCAGCAGGTCCTCGACGATGGCCTGCGCGGCCGCGGGTCGGTCCTTCTCGGCCAGGTACCCGAGCGCGTACTGCAGGAAGGCGTCGAGCCCCACCTGGCGCTCCTCGGGCTTGGGCGAGAAGAAGAAGCCGCCCTTGGGTGGGAAGGCGAAGCTGAAGGCCGAGTCCTGCGCCGCCAGCTTGGTGTACGCCTTGTGGAACGTGCTGTAGCGGACGCCGAGCTGCCAGCGGCGGCCGTCCGCCTCGACCAGCGTGCGGTACGCGTGGAAGGACGAGTAGTCGAAGCCCGACACGGAGGCGGTCAGCGTCTTCATCGTGGTCTAAGGCGGCGAGTGCGAGGGGCGGGCGTTGGACGCCGAAAAGAGGGAACAGAAGTCGACTTGTGCGCGGCGCGGCAGATTGGAGAGTCGAGCGTGGCGGCCGCGGCGTTGAGTGAGACTCGAGTGGGGGCCGCCGTCGGTCCGCAGCCACCACAGACACAACAACAGCGCGCAGAGCGGGAGCCGGGGACGAGAGGGAGGCGAGCGGAGGGAAGAGAGGGACGAGCGGAGCGGAGAGCAGCAGCATAGATCGCGCGGGTGGCATGTTGAGGCTGGTCTCTGACCACCAAGGCCGAGCAGAGACCGAACCGCAATTTTGACCGTTTTTGTTGAAGATTTGGAGACCGAATCGTAAGCGCTGAACGCGGACGACTTGAATGGGGAATGCCATACGGATTCCGAGTGAGCAGGGTCCGAATGTTCGAGACCGATTTGGGATTTGAACTGGAAAAATCGATGAAGATGATTTATGATTCAATTAGAGTTTTTTTTTACTCGATATTTACGCAAAAATGCGCAAATCTTCGCAAGTTGCAACTGGACGAACTGACCGCGGTGAGCGAGCAGGCCGGCTCTTCTTCCTGTCGGGACGCATGCCGGCCGGCCTCGGCGAGTCCGTCCAAGCGTGGGGCGGACATGTCGCCGCAGGAGGCTCCCCAGTGGCGAGTCCCAATCGCGCAGCCACCCTCGACCGCCCTGATCATTGCGCTGTTGCAGCAATGCGCTGTGAAACTTCGCCACGACCGCACAACCAGTTGGTCACGAAAATACGGGACCGGTCCGCAACGAGGACTTTATACTAGCGCGCATACTGAAGCGCCGTCAACTTTTGAAGTGTTTGCGAAATGAGCAATTCGCCATGCGGTTGACGATGCGCCATCGTCCGCACCGTACGCTTTTCGTGTTTCTACCAACGGCAGCATGCGTCCTTGAAGCTCCCACCAACGCAGGGCGGACGTCAATCACCCTTCCCCCCAGCCGGCGGCGAGCTGTCAGCTCGGAGCCACATGGAGCGCCAGAAAGTAGCGTCCGCCGTCCAGCGCCGGGTCCCGAGCGACTCAGGCGCTGCTCACATGCCAACGGATTCGGGCCGTGGATGCACGAAAGATGTGGGTGCGACGTCCCGAATTGGCTCTGCGGTCCAGTGTGGGTGAATCAGGCGAGCTTTGGCACCCCGAGCACCCACCGTGGACTCTATCATGGAGAGGTGGAAGCGGGCACTCACTCACGCGTATCACCACGTTGGTAGCGTCGCTGCTGGATGGCTAATGTTCGCGCGTGTCCAGTCCGATGAGTTGTGGCGACTGCCGGCCAGAGGTTCCGAAACAATGAACCACCATGATGGACGCCACTCGGGCGGTGGAACTTCTGAAAGCGGGCGGGCACGCCACCGCGATGAGCCATCTTGGAGCCGACACATGGCTATCGGCAAAGCGCCGTCCTCCAGCACCGTCCTCAGGTGCATGCACCTCGGTCGGCGTTGAGCATACAACAGCTGACCAAGCGAGCATCTTGCCCTGGCCGTCGGCGCAAGCACCAAGAGCGCATTCGACTCCTCCTCCATGGGTGTGAATGACGCTCGCTGTCTTTGCTTTGCCACGTGCTTCAGGCTTCACACCAACGCGTTGTGACAGTCGTGTGGCCAGCAAGCGACTGGAGCGCAAGATACGAAAGTTCCGAGCGCCTTCAACATGAAGCGGCGCGTCAACTTGACACACGCCAGCGCTTCCGGATCGGATTGGCATTGGATGTGGCTGGATTTGTGACCTTTGCATCCAAACTGACTTCGGGGATTGCATGCACGCGAACCGAGTGCTTTCAACGGGGTGCGGGCTCCGACGGCCCCACCCGTGCGCTCTCTTGGTGGTGCGACCCCACCGACGCGCCTCCTGCGGGTCCCTTCCTGTCGAGTCCTCGCCGCTCTACTGCTACATCCTCTCTTCCCTCACCTCTTTGTCTGTCTATCTACACTGTAATAATGCTACTACTTGCACACCTGCACACCCAGTCCTCGCTGTCCACGCTACACTACTCAACCCGCCGCCCTCCAAATCGGACGGCTGCTCGCTGTCACCGCCAGCCGAGCCGCTTCATGCCCGGCCGGCCGCGTCCGCCACCAGCGACGTCCGCACGTCGCAGTAGAAGCCCTGGAAGAAGACCGGGTGCCGGTAGAACCGCAGGCGCTCGCTCACGTCCAGCTTGGCCAGCCCCAGCTGCCGGATCTCGTCGCTCGCGTCGCTGTCGTACCCGTCGCTCTCGACCTCCGTCGTCTCCTCCGTCGCCGGCTCCTTGTCCGTCGTGGCGTCCTTGTCCGTCTCGACGGCGACCGCTTCTTCCTCCGCGACCGCCTCCACCTCCACGGTAGCAGTCTCCTTCTTCTCCGCCGGGGTCTCAATCTCCACCGTCGGCTCCATCTCCACCTCCGCGGCGGTCGTGGCGGCCTCCTCCTCCTCGATCTGCTGCTCCTCGACTTGGTGCTGCTCCACCTGCTCCACCTTCTCCACCTTCACGGTCTCCACCACGACCTCCGGCGTCTTGACGACCGGCTTGGGCACGTCCGACACGCCGAGCGGCATGACGGGCGCCTGGTCGCCGGCCGACGAGCAGCTGGAGGACCGCTGGCCCGCCGACCGCGGCGTCGGGCTCGACGCGCGGCGCTCCCACACGGCGATGCGGCTGCGCACAGCGCCGACCGCCACATTGGCGACCACGACCGGCGCCGCGTCGTCCACCGTCGTCTCCGCCTTGGTGTCGACCCACAGCTTGCTCCTGGTCTCCACCTCAGTCTCCACCTTGGTCTCCGTCTTGGTTTCCGCCTTGGTCTCCGCCTTGGTCTCCGCCTTGGTCTCCGCCTTGGTCTCCGCCTTGGTGGGCGTGTCGAACGGCGAGGAGACAGCCAGCGGCGCAACCGTGGCCGACTGGCGCGGCGTCTTGGTCAGCGACGCGCGGGACGCCGGCGACGCGGGCGTGTCCATGTCGGCGGGGTCCACGGCCTTGCCCTTGGACGGCTCGTCCGCTTTGGCCTTGGTCTTGCCGGCCTCGACGTTCTCCTGGAACGTGTTGACCACCACGGCCTGCATGGCCGCCGACACGAGCGCCTTGGCCCACTTGCTGTTGAGCAGCCCGCCCATGGACGGCGCCTCCTCCTTCTTCTTCTCCTTGGTCTCGTCCTCCTTGACCTTGGTCTCCTCAACGGCGGGGTGCTGCTCCTCCTCCTTGTCCTCCTCCGTGTCCTCCTCTTCGGGTGCGTCCAGGTGCGCCGAGACCTCGAGCAGGTCGTCCAGCAGCGCTCCCATGGGCACCGGGCGGCCGCGCAGGTCGAAGAAGGTGAGCGTGTTCTGCACAAAGTCGTCCAGCTGCTGCTGCCGTTCCTCGGGCTGCGGCGAGAAGAAGAGGCCGCCCTTGGGTGGGAATGGCACGCGGAACTGCGGCTCGACCGCCAGCAGCTCGGCGTAGAAGCGGTAGAAGGTGTTGTAGCGCAGCGCGAGCCGCCAGCTGCGGCCGTCCGCCGCCACCTCGGTCGTGTACGCGTGGTGGGTCGTGTAGTCGAAGCCCGTCACGCGGGCGCTCACGGGGCACCGCATCGTGGACCTCGGGGCCGTAAAGAAAAAAAAAGTCGAATTGGCCGCGAAGTGGGTCGTAATGCGCTTCAACGTCGACTTGGAAGCGTGTGCTGGAGGCCGCGAATCGGTAAATGACGGCGAGGGGAGCCCGTGCGGAAGAGGGGGCGTGCGGATGAGGACGACGGTGCAGACGCCGGCCGCGGTCAGCCTGCCCAAATAATGCGGCAGTATCGAATTGCGCCGTGCTGTGCATGAAAAATCCCCACCCGATTGCGATATTGAAGTTGGTGGCGGACGGGACGGCAAATTCCACAAGATACACCTGAAATAAAAGTTAAAAAAGTGGATAAGATGTGGTAAATTACCGATCCGCAAAGATCAAGATCGCTTGAATTTGCCAGAGAGCAAGGCATGGCGGTTTTACAGCGGTGCACCGCCGACTTATTCGCCTGTCCCCTCGTATCGGTCACGCGTTTATACAGCAACCGAAGTTTGTACTTGGCGTCTTCATCTGAAGTTTGGGACGCCAAGGTGCGTTTTTCATCGCCCTTCTTCTCGCAAGCATTCCGAGCCGCTGACCAGAAGATCCGAGTATCACCGCAGGTCAGAAACGGCGGCCCACTCTTGGCTGGTTGTTCTACAGAAGAGCCTTGGTCCGCGGCTGATCCCGAGGGCGGACGGACGCACCGCGCCGCGCGCGGGTGTGCGGGCCACTGGCGGGCCACTGGCGGCGCGAGCGCGAAGCTTCCGAGCGAGTTCACATTGCGCGCCGGGGCGATCGCGCAACGGGGGTCGCGCCTGCTCGTCCTGTTCGCCAAGCGGAGGAGAACCTGGTGGCTTCACAAAAATCATCGACCGGTCTCGTTTTTCTTGCACTGTAATATTACGGTAAGAAATGCCTCAACGGGTTCTGGCGTTGATTGGCATGGCCCAGGAGTGGAAAATTTAGCCCGACAAAATGTGTCAAGCTGTCCCCGCCACCACGCACGCGCGCAGGCAGCCTTCTTTTCGTGGTGGATGACGCGTTCCAATTGAATTTACCGTTGGAAGATCCCGGGTGCAGTGAAGTTTTGGAAATGATTTATCTTCCGCTTGTCTCGTCATTTTCCCTCGATGCACTCGCGACGGACTGACACAGACCAGCGCATAACAGCGGCGAGCGCGCACCAGATGCGAGCCCCATGGACGCCACATGGACAGCCGCAAGCGAATGTCTCGCCCGGTGATGGCTGCGCTCGCGCCGACTATCCACGCCGCGAGGATGTGGCGGCATCGTCGACACGGAGCGGTCCCGATGCTTCGCCCGTGCATCTGATCGCCGCTGTCGTCGGCCGAGCCCAAAATTCCCGGCGCTTTCATATCGCAATGGGGGCAACCGGGACAAGCTGCGGACCGATCGCCGCACGACACCGCGATCCCCAATTTTTTTTCCAAATCAAAGCGCGCAACGTCATTGGTCCACGCCGGGGTTTTGATGGACGCCGCCTGGATGCGGGTCATCGATTTGAACCAACGACCCCATCTTTGGACAGATTCACTTGTGATTTGTATGCGGAGGACTGCAAGCGGTTCGCAGCATGCACTTGGCCGGCCGGCGTCAAGTGTCGATTGCTCCTCCTGCTCGATGATCGCCAAACTTTCGAAATACATGGACGAACTTGATGGCGGTCCGAACATTGCGTTTGTGTTGCGAGGATCTTTTTATATTGTTGATACAGTGCTTCTTCAACAACTGCTAGCGCTGCAGATGGCGGCCAACGTGTCGCGTTACAGCGCATCAGGCGGCTGATCCGCACAATCTGTCGAATTGTCCGCACAATCTGCATGCAGCACCAGCCGCGGACTTGCTTGTGTGGGAACCCACGGCGGCGAGAGTCCTCCCAGACATGCTGTCATCGGAGCTGAGCATCAGGTGGGGCATGAACCAACCCCATGGCGTCGGAGACCACTGCGAGAGCCTGTGCTGGCCTGCCAGACACGACACACTGAAGACAAGGGATACAAACTTTAGATTAAGGACAAACGCATTCTCCTGCTTCACTCATTCGTGGGAGAAGATGAAGGGCATGACCAGCGCGACGCACAGCACCACCAAGTTGGTCGGCTGGAACGGCCGCAGGCGCAGGAAGCGCAGCAGCGACGCCGGCCGCAGCATCTCCACGATCCCCCACAGGAAGCTCGGCCGGCCCACGGGCAGGTCGCGCGGTGGCTTGTCCGCGTCCTCCGGGCCAGCGCTCGCAGGAGTCAAAGCAGCCGCCGTGGCAGTCGTCGCCTCGGGCTCGGCCGGCCGCACCTCCACCTTCTTGGGCTCGGCGTCTGCCAGCAGAGACGCGTCCTCCGACTCGACCTCCTCCACCGTCACCTCGCACGGGAACAAGGCCGGCTCCGAGGTGTTCTCCTCCTCCTCAGACAGCGCCTCGACGGTCTCGGTGGACTCGACAGCGGACTCCTCAGCGGTCGAACTCTCGACGACGGTTGAGCTCTCCTCCTCAGCAGTCGAGGTCTCGACGACGGAGGAGCTGACTGACTCAACGACCGGCTCCTCATGCTCCTCCTCCTCCTCCTCTGGAATCTCCTCGGCAGCCTGGGAGTCCTCGACCACCGCGATCTCTTCGACCACAGGCTCGCTGACCGACTCGATCTCAGACTCACTGACCGACTCGTTAATACGGATCTCCTCCGCCACGGCCTCAACCACCGTTTGGGCGGCCTCCGTCGCCTCGACAGCCACTTGTGTCGTCTCGACAGTCTCTTCTGTCGGCTCGACTGCCTCCTCCGTCGGCTCGGTCGTCTCAACAGCCACCTCCACCGTCTCAACAGCAGCTTGTGTCGTCTTGATTTCTTCCGTCGTCGCCTCGATAGACTCCTCCGTCATCTCGACAGCCACTTGCGTCGACTCGACTGCCTCTTGTGCTGTCTCGGCAGTCTCAGCAACCGCCTCCGTCGTCTCGACCGCCGCCTCCACAGTCTCAATAGCCGCTTGTGTCATGTCAACCGCTTCCTCCGTCGTCTCGACAGTCACTTGTGTCGTCTCGATAGTTTCCTCCGTCGCCTCGACAGCCACCTCTTGCACGGCCGGCTCGGACTCCTCCGCCTCCTCCGTCGTCACGGCCGCCTCCTCCACGCTCTCCTCCGACCCGGTCGCCGTCACCGTCTCCTCCACACTCTTCTCCTCCTCCACGGCCGCCTTGAGCTCCCCCTCGTCCTCCTCGGCCGGCTGCGCCACGTGCGCGGCCATGACGGCGTGCTCGTCGTCCGGCACGCTCTCATCGCTGGTGGTCTGGCTGTCGTCGTCGTCGTCCTCGGCTCCCTCCGCCTCCTTGTCCTTGTCGGTGCCGCTCTTGAGGTGCTCGGGCACCTGCAGCAAGTCCTCCACGAGCGCGGCCAGCTCCTCCGGCGCCCCCTGCGCCTCGTAGTGCGCCAGCGCGGCCTGCAGGAAGGCCTCGAGCTGCGCCTGCCGCTCCTCGGGCTTGGGCGAGAAGAAGAGCGTGCCCTTGGGCGGGAAGGCGAACGAGAAGCCCGAGCCGAGCGCGCACAGCTTGTCGTAGAACTGGTGGAACGTGCTGTAGCGCAGGCCCAGGCGGTAGCGGTAGCCGTCCACCACCACCTCGGTCGTGTACGCGTGGTACGTCGAGTGGAAGAAGCCCGTGATGTGCGCCGACACCGTCCGCATCTTGCCGAAATATAACCAAGCTAGCGAACGACAGGCGGGCTTCGCGGATCGCGGGGAATCGGGAAATGACCGGTCGCATTGGCCACAGGACGACATCTTCGGACCAGATCTGCACGGCTGCAAAGCACTGCTGCTGGGGATTGCGATTGCTGCCC